>JAGDQP010002911.1:0-31658 GCA_022664845.1 Lepisma saccharinum
TCGTTGAACAGCTCTTGATGAATAATCTACAAATCAATAAAGTTTCTCGATAGCTCTCATATAAGGCGAGATTTGAATTTTTGAAAATAAAAAAAACTTCGAGATCTACCTCAGCCTGTAGGCCTACCGAAAGGGATTTTTTTTATCATCAGGAGCTTTCGATTGTTGACGCATATTTTATTTTCGTAACAATACTGTACTTTAGATTTTCGATATATTCCAAAACTTGTTTTTTCTATTATTTTTGAACTCAATTTCCATTTATTTATTCTACAATTTTGCGCAATTCTTTCGTGTCGCAGGGCTTCGCATTATTGAATTTCTTTGGCATTTATTGTTGAGTATCGTAGGAAGAGAATTATTCCCATATTACGAACGCTGTTTTACAAATTAACATCACGATACTGCAGCATATTATTTGTAATATATTGGATTGTCGTGCGTCTGTGGCCACAGGAAAATATATAGGTGCGCGCAAGGTAAGAACATATTTGTATTTAGATAGATGCAAGGACAGAAGTGATAGTTGTGAATATAATTTTGTGGAACATTTTTATTTAGGAATTGTATTAATATCTCTTCTAATAAATTTTGAGATTTGATAATTCCGTTAGCAGAAAATATGCAGAAATAACATATTTTGAATTAATTAAGAGTTATTTAAGCACAGATAATCACGAGACTTACATTGTGCGAAAAGCATACTTTACTATTCATGATATTTTCATAATCTACAGGCTCAGAAGTGAATAATCATCTATATTATCATGAAGAAAATATTAAATAAATATCTTGTTGTGTTTCATATCATATAAAACTGAGTAAAGTAAGAAATCCATATTTTATTAAATTATTATCGATTGAACTAAATATTTGAGACATAAATATTCAAAGCATGTATTACCAATATCTATTGAAGTGAATCATATTTTGTAGTAGTGGTGTTATTCATGTTATTTTCTTTATTTGAAAACCTCAAGTATCATTGAACATTAGCTAATATTCACATTATGTAATTTAATATTGAAATATTAAATTTGAAATTATTATTTTCCTCGTTATATTTGAAGTGTTTTATATTTCACTTGATAAGCAGAAACCAATTATTAAATTTAATCAATCATTCAATTGTTTCTTATCTATTATTGAAGATAATTATAGTAGTAATAAGAATTTAATTGAGTATATATTAATTGAATTAATGTTATTTTCGTGTGTGTGGTTTTTTTTTTTTACTGAAGCCAACATTAGCGATATCTCTTATTGGAATCATTCTGAACTACTTTCTAAGTATTATTACATAACAGTGTTAAACAGAACCCCGTTCACCATTCAGTATCTATCTATCTATATATATATATTTTCCTGGTATAGCATTATTCTTGCAGTTCAAAAGATGGCGTTCTCGCATTGAGTACTTGGAAATTCCTTTTTGTCGCTTTCAAGTTATTTTTTAAAAGAACTTTGAATACTAATTAACTGAAGATATAAAAAGTTAACTCTGTAATTTTGTTAATATATTGTAATGTTTCATTTTATAGATATTCAATTATGTATATCGACAGCCATCGTAATGTGTCGTATGCTACTGTATAACCCGGACAGCAGGTACTCTGCCGTTAGATCAAAGATCTGTACAAATTGTGGTGTTTGCTTTTACAACAATAAAGTAAGCACTCATTGAAACCACATGCTTCTTTATTGCTGAACGAATTGTCTTTATCTTCGTGGAGTTTTTCAAGTGACTCCTTGTCTACAAGGAGTGGAACTTGCAGCGTTGAACATATCGCAGTGCGGGCATTACTCCTTATCTTCTCCCTTATCCCAACTCTACGACCGTATCTCACTCTGAGGTACGGAATCGACAATCCTCTCCCTGTTTCCAACCAGTGGGCCGCGGGCTACCATATCTCTTCGGAGGTCTGGAACCAGTAGCTCATACCACCTTCCCACAACCAGTGGGCGGCGGGCGACTAAATCTCTTCGGAGGTCTGCAACCAGTAGCTCACACCATCTTTACACAACCAGTGGGTCGTGGGCGACCAAATCTCTTCGGAGGTCTGGAACCAGTAGCTCACCAACTCAGGTTCACAACCAGTGTGCCACGGGTGACTGTTTCTCTTCGGAGGAACGGAATTAGTAGCTCAAATTCCACTCGCTACACCTTGTCTCATACACCCAAATTTACCCGCTGTATTGCTGAGGCGCAATTATCCATTCTTGCCTACTAAATCCGAATTCACCATTTCGGGTTCGTGTCTTAAAGTATTTCGGTATTCGAGTTTTACGGACTTACTAATCACGCGCTTCCTAGGTACCTTACACTGTCGTATCACCGAATCTTTCCCGTATCAATACCTTTAATCATAATTTCACCAGACTACTGCGAAGACTTGATTATTTCATCTTCCTACGATGAGAATGTCTGTTCATTATGTAGGTATTTTAAATCATCCCTATATATGAGCATTTAATGGCGATACTCATCTACTATTCAAGCAACGTAAATGAATAACGTCTGTGGGTATTTTCAGGCTATCTCAGTTCTGAACCACTGCAATACTAAAGTATCTTTTTCCGCAGAGAACTCTGCAATGCATGCTATGGTCTACTGTTTACTAGATGAGGTTTACTTGTTGATGTCTTCCTAACCTGTGCATTAAATCTTATGCTCTTTCATACAAACCCTTCCATCTTTATGTATTAACTAACTCCATTCAGGAGGTTTACACTGTGTATTTACGTTCAACTATGTTGTGTGTTTATAAGTAACGTGGAATTCCTCCTGATGACGAATACATATCCTGTTATAGATTCGATGCTTCACTTTACGCCAGCCTTATTGAGTATATAAGAATTCCTAGCTTTTCGTTCCGCAACGACAAATACGAATGTGTTCTTTCTTTGAGACGGAACAAGAATGTATGCTTTCTAAGATTCATTTTCCCTTCAAATGAGAATGATTAACTCGCCAGTGCGTTAGATTTCTCGATAAACTATTTTCAAAAATATCTTCAGATCAAAGATTTATGCGAAGGGATTTCCTGTATAAATATCTTCTTGAGTTAAGAGAAATTGTTTTGAAAATTCATTTTCAAAAGGTCACGCAAAGAGGCCAAGGGGGCACTTGCTCTCCCTGGACTTAAGATGTTATACCTTCTATTATTGTTCATATATTTACTGTACAGTATGTTCTTATACTTTTCAATGCATGGATTTCATAACAAGATACTTGGGATTCTGCCGTTACTTTTCCTGGTTTATTGGCATAATCATTTTAATATATGTAATCACAAATACGCCAAATTATAGCCACAAAACTTACTATATAAAACATCGAAAGTAAAAACACGAATTTTATTATTGTTCCACCATGTAACTTTTATTTATCGTACTCCGTTTTATGAAGTTGATAACAGTTCTTCTAGAAAGACAATCCAGAAACAAAAGAAGTACCGGTAAACATTCTTTTCAAGTAATAATTTACATGGTCTTATCTTAAGATATCTTGATACTCACACCTCCTAGTTGTATTTCTTTTAAATACCGAGCAAGTCAATAACAAAAATGAAATTTTGTAAACCGACCCACCTTATACGTATTAATATTTATAAATTAAAATGCTTCAGATTTTGAAGCTGATTGTTTTAGCCGATGTATTTGAAGATCAGTTCATAGCTTAAGACGACATAGCCCAGGACTTCAAATTTCTCATTATGGATTACTTAATTTGATAGATATTCTGAAGTGTTATCCAACCCACTTTCTAAAATGCCATTGTTGGATGTGATTTGTCCATCAGTTTTAAATATATTTTAAAATGGAGCCTGATTACCAAGAGCTCTTAAAACAAATCTGAATTTGAATTTTAGGTAACTCTGGCTCAAGTCGAATGGATCATGATAGGATAATTGGTGGAGTTTAAAAAGTGGGAGGAAACAGTGCTCGCTGGTATCCGTACATTTTTTTCTGTATCATCATTTGGCCATGATTGATAACTCATGCAGAACAGAACGTTTACTTAACAAACCTCCTCTTCGACAGCAAATCTTACACATAAATTACCTATTAATGTTTGCTAAAATATGTTATTTCTGTAATATTCGATAGCCAACACAACATTTAATGAAAATACTTTTTACTCAGATTTAAATTTACCTGAACAATTAAAAATCTTCTATGTCTGCCATGAAGTCTTTGTGAGTTCAAATGACCCACTATAAATAGCCATTGATCACACTGAATTATTTTCATTGTAATGAACAACGAGTTCACCCGCCAGTTTGTAAGACATGACTATTCAAAGTCCAGCGTTAGTGATCCCTGATATGTCACTGCTAGATAATTTTGTACTATGTTGAGAGTTTAGATTCCATTAGGTTAATTTTAAAATTATGATTACTTCATTTTTATTTTATTTTTGATACCATTCCCCAAGGTATTAGCAAGTTCTCCCCTAGAAAGTAAAAACTAAATAATGATTCGGGGAAGTATCTGTAGGTACTAGAAATGTCCCCCTTCCATAATTGCCGAAATTGGTACACTGCAAAAATAGCTGTGCTAATCCAGTACTTCTCCGTGTTAAATTTACACTTTTTATTGTGTGATTTAGGTGATTCAATACTGTGATAGTACTAGTATGGTACTCTTCTTTGTGTTGAATCAGCGAAATCAACGTTTTTTGTGTTACGTTAACACAAACGAGTGATGGTCGTCCTAGGACACCGAAAACTATTGAATTAACACAGTCATGTATAATGTGCACTTTCTTGCTTCGCCAATACAAACGATAGTGCTATGAAGAGAAGTCTAACTTTCCAGAAGATGACGTTTGAGAAGATAGTAAACTGTAGTAGACGCAAGACGATGATGAGTCTTTCTTTTGTTTTTTCTCTTTTTTAGTTTTTATTTATGGCCTTTACGCATCTAAGGCTCAGGCTGGGATAGGGAAAGGGAAAAGATTAGGGAAGGTGTCGGCCAGGGTCTATGTTGAATGTATCATCCCGGCAATTGCCTGGTGACTAAGTAAAAAACGCTGGGGAAACCTCAGTAAGAATGGTCGGCCGCTGGGATTGAACCCACGATCTCCCGAATGCTACGCCAACGCTCTAGCACTGAGCTACGGCGGCTCGGTTTTCTCTTTTTGAGTTTTATAAGTACTATGTCAGACATACCGCCTGTGAAAGTCTCAAAACACGTATTAAAATACTACTTCCACATACGCTCATATCCTTCCTTTGCACTTATTTATTGTTTGTTATGTGCATTATCTATTATGTGCACATTAACGCTCCGTTTTAGAGAATCAATAAGCTATTTTAAGACTTGATTTGAGATTCAGATATTCACCGGAATATTTAATATTCAACTATGTAAATTGTAAAGAGTAATAATTGAGATTAAGCTATATAAGCTATGCTTAGCCTAAAGAGCATTTAAAATAATTTATAGTAACAAACTAAAAAAAAAACGATCTTTTATTAAACTGTAGCTATAAGAAAGGAAAAAAAATAAAGTTGATACCGGGACTAAATGACTACTTTAGCAATTTATCTCATCTGACTAAAATGAAAGCGTGGGAGAGAAAATGTTGAATATTAACAGTTATCCAAAAACTAATTATCAAACGGCATGATTTTGTCTTGACATTTAATCTTATTACGTTTCGATATTTACGCCCCACACTTTTATTTTTAATCGTATGTAGGAAATCTTCTAAGTCAGTAATTTAGGCCGGTATCAAAATTAGTACATTTTAGATTTTTCAGATTTTACTATATTGTTTTAAGTAACACAAAAATTGACAGCTGCCGGGACCGAACCAGGATCTCCTAGTTGCCAGCTAGGTATGCCACCATTACACCACCACGGCACAGAAAATTCTCTGTGTATATGGAATCAGTATAAAAATCCATTACGAGGTAAAGGGAATAGTGATGCAAGAATTCTGCTCACAGAAGAAGTGATATCCATTTTGCGAGTGACTTTGTGTCACCATGGTGGAAGTGTTTTCTTTGTAATAAAATTAAGAGACTTAGGATCTTCCCTTGCCCGAAAGTGACAGAAACAAAGTCACTTCTTTTGGATATCATTTCTTTTGTGAGCAGAATTCTTGCGTCACTCTTCCCTTAACCTTGTAAGGATTTTTTATACTGATATCACTTATTTTGTAAGGCTGCCTATTTTTTTTTAAAAAATCATAGTCTTCATACAAAAGATCGATTTTGAACGATGGTAGGGTCCGTATCTCGGAAGCAGTAACTCCTATTAAAAGAATAAGCATCAATTTGCCTTCAGAAGGCCCGCAATTGACCCTCAAAACCCCCTGGTATCAGCCATTTTGGTGCTTAGCAAAAAGACAGACATAATGGCAGAGATTCTTTTCTATTATTTTTGAAAGTTCTGTGATTGGGCTACGAAAGTAATAACTCTTAAACCGCTTCACCGATTTTGACGTGTGAAATGACACCGTTTGAAAGGTATTGAAGCACAAATTACAATTCCGCACGTTTCGGCCGAATTTGTAGTCTAGGATCAATGCTATCACCAGAAATGTGAAATTCTGATTTTATTCTCGAACCGCCCTAGGGGGTCCCAGGGAGGTCTTACCGTACCGACCCAATTTTTCTTGTGTGTGTCTTAGTATGGAAAATAGCTTTCAAATACAAGTTCAAGCATCAAAATCGGGCTTATAGTTCGCTAGATCCGAAATTAGCTGTATATATGTGAATGTCACTAACAGACTCGTTTCTTAGCGCCACTCGAAGATATTTTCTATCATTCAGTACGAAAGAATAGATGTTTGAGTCCTGGTCGCGGCGGCTGTCAATTTTTCTGTGTTACTTTCAACATTTAACATACACAAGGTTGTAGGTGAAAAAGGTTACATCAATACTATAAATTATTTATAATTTGAATAACTAGATTGGTGGTATTCCTTTATCTTATCTCTCCGTCTTCCCATATTTCGTATTGTAGTTGCCTGCGTGAACGGTTTAAAACGCGGGTTCTTTTAATGTTCTAGTACAAAATTCCCCTTCCCAAACCTTCTCTGCCTCATCAAAACTATTTTTCTGCAGAAATGAAAAATGTGTTTTTGCTAATCTTAATTGTTCTATGTACGTGTAAAAGTTTCATCCAAGTTGTTCATGTTTTTCTGTATCAGCCGTCGTCTTAAATATATTTTAAAGAGAGCTTCTCGCCCCTTCAAATCATTTACTCGCATAAAAAAAACTATAGCAAATTTTAGTTAAAGGTATATGCAAAGTTTTGATATAATCATGCTTGCGCTAATCTTGGCTATACCTTGGATTCACGTAAAATATTGCCTTCAAGTGATGACATGCTTAAAGGGATGTTGCATTTTTGAGCACCTCAAACCATTTCTGCGCAGAATAGAGGAAACACGTATTAAATATTTGTATGTGAAAAGTTTCGTCCAATTCGTTTATATTTTTCTAACACTTTCGGTACCGTCTGAAGTATATTTTCTAGGGTGGGAGGAAGATTTCCTCTCTCAAACCGTTTCGCCGCAGAAGAAAAATATTCTTCTATTTTATATGTTTGAAATTTTATTTTCGTTCAAATCATTCTTGCAATATTGTTGATTATAATTTGAATTCACGAAAAATGTAGCCTTTACGTGACAACATGCTTGGAACAGTCTGTGTTCCCCAAACTTTGTTCCGCAGGAAAGACAAAATAATGTATTACCTTATTTTATGTATACTGTATATGAAGAACTTTATCAAAATCGTTCATGATTTAATGTCGGTTTCAGCCGTCGCCTGAAATATACCGTATTGGCCCGAATCTAAGCCGCACCCGAGTATAAGCTGCATCCTTAATTTTAGGGGGGAAAGGAGAAAAAAAATTCAGTGCAGAGAGATTTAGCTGTCACATTACCCAGTTACAAAACTGTTTACACTATAGGGTCACTCTTAAACACATTTTTCTGTTTACACTATAGGGTCACTCTTAAACACATTTATCTTCAGTTACCGTATAATGTGGGTAAATCACAAAAAATACCGTTACAACTAATCAGAGTCTTCTCCAATGTCACTGCCAACTTCACTACTACCGGTATCGACACAAAAGGAAACAAAAAAACTTTCTTACAACACTAGCCGCTTTTTTATAATAAAAATCATTGTTTGCAACAAACACCGAATTGTGTACCGCTTTGAAGTGTCCTTTGTCAGTAAGCAACTTGTTGCTGATTGTTGTAGGATCCCTCTACTGTGTGTCGTTATCAAGCAACTACCGGTACCTGCAACCTGTGATACGTACCATACGACTGCTGGCAGTTCCAAACACGAGCGCAAGGCATTGTTGCTACATTTCAAAATGAGAAAATTGGCAACGTGCGCTACATTTCAAGTTTTTATTACATGTGAAAATTTATCGGCCGCAGAGCAGAGCAGAGCAGAGTAAAATAACGTTCTTAGATGAAGTATCGAGCTGATTAGCTCATGACTTCAATGTGATTGGGATGGAGGTTGAATTATTTGTATATGATTGAATAGGGAGCAACTGTCGCATCCCTAGGGCAGGTCAATGATTATCGTTAGTAAGATGAAATAATAAATGACGAGTTGGAGGAGGGATATTGTTATGTTTCATTTAGCGAAGCGAAGATGTTATAATGTGATCAGGGAGGCTAAGTTGGAATTTATTCCTTCCATAAAAGTAGTATATGTGATTTCCTATTCATGTGCTTTAAGACAGGTGATCTGAGTTGTAAGTAGGGATGTTATGTAGGGTGAGGCATGCGGTGAGTATATCGGATAGGTTGAGCGGTGCCAATGGTGTGTAAGGTAGGATGAGGAGAATGTAGCATACGAGTCCAGAAGGATCGACATTGAAAATCGATAACATCAGCAAGCATTGGTAGTGATAGATCTTCATGTAGTTGCATTATCCTAGTATCTCTACTATGTCCTGTGATTATCCTTGCTGCTCTATTTTGAACACGTTGTAGTTGGATATGATGTGATTTTGCTGCATGTTGCCATACAGGTGCAGCATAAAGAAGGAGAGAGCGTATCATCATTTTATATATGTTAAGCTTAGCTGATAAGGTGAGTTCTTTGCTTGTAAATAATGGATAGAGCCAGAAGTCGAGTGAGTGCTTTGGTAGCAACAGTTTTAAGATGAATTTTGAATAGTAGAGTCCTGTCCAGATCAACGCCAAGATAAAGTGCTTGAGTATTGTATTGGAGTTGGGTTCCAAAGAGTATAAGAGGCTGAAGAAGGTTGGTATGACGCTTTGAAAAGTGCACAACAGCTGTTTTGTCGGCATTTAATTTCATCCTCCATTTTGTGGTCCATTCCTCAATTGAAGTGAGATGACGTTGAGCGTACAAATGGGAGTAACGAAGGTTTCTTGAAGAGGCAAAAATGGCAGTGTCATCAGCAAATGTGGCTAGTTTGGTATGTGGATGAGTTGGGATGTCAGATGTATATAGATTAAATAGTAAAGGAGCCAATACCGAGCCTTGCGGGACGCCTGCAGTGATTGGATGAGTAGTAGATGAATATCCTTGATAATGTACGAAGAAGTTGCGGTTGTGTAGGTACGATCGAAGAAGTCGGATGTATTGGTGATGAAATCCCATGATACTGAAGAAGACCGTTATGCTACACTCTATCAAATGCCTTTGACGTATCCAAAAATATGCCAATAGTATGACCACGATTGTTGAATTGTAGGGTTATCTCTTCGACGACTCTCACGAGTTGGGCTGTAGTGTCATGATGTGAGCGGAAGCCAAATTGGTGGTCAGGAATTAAATTTCGGGCTTGTACATGTTGAATAAGGCGCACATATAGTAGTCTCTCAAAAACTTTACTTAGTGTGGATAGTAAGCTGATTGGCATGTAATTTTGTGGGTAGAGTAAGTCTTTGCCAGATTTCGGAATTGTTGCAACTTTCCCAAGTTTCCATTGTGATGGGTAGTGACTGTGTTGTAGGATTGCATTAAATAATTTAGTAATTAAGACAAGCATTTTTCGCGGTAGATGTTTTAAAGCTGAAGGAGAAATTTTGTCAGGTCCTGATGCTCGATGGTTATGGAGTTTTTTGAAGACTGCTCTAACTTCTCGTGGAGTGATGAGAGTTGTTGGATCAAATGGATGATTGAAAGAATGAGAGTTTAAATAACGGTGTACTGCATTTATAGTGGCTTCATCGTAGGGTTCAGCATTAACCATAAATTGTGTTTCGAGGTGATCTGCAAGGGCCTCAGCTTTCTCGCTGGAAGTGTACACTAGACCTTGAGATCCATGTAAAGGCCGATTTATGGTTTTGGGTGTCATCTTGGTGAAAGATTTGGCTAACGTCCAAAATTCATGATTTGGTTCTGTGAGAGTTTGAAGTTTTGTGGACCAATTTTGTGCCGCAATGCGTTGAGTTCTTAATTTTACTCGCCTCGAAAGAAAATTCCAAAGATTTCTGTACTGCGGGTGTCTGGTTGTCTGCCATTTTCGTCTCATCCAACGTTTTAGAGCAATTAATGCATGTGTCCTTAGCTGCTGAGGAGTGAGTTGCTGTACTGCAGATGGGTGATGACTAGTAGTAGTTGTAGTATGTAAAGCGGATTTAATAGTAGTGGTTATGCTGTCAACTGCTTGTTAAATGTCATGCGGTGAGTGCAGAGAAATGCTGGTGTCAGTGGTTCTGGCAACGAGTTGTGTATATCGATCCCAGTCTGTAGTGTAGACTGGTGGTAACTGTCTATTGATGATGGAATGGAGCTGATAAATATCCATAATGACAGGAATGTGGTCTGAATCCAGTGCTGAAATGGCATGTGGACCATCTGTGACGGCAATGCTTTTGATAAGAGCCATGTCCAAAACATCCGGCCTCCCCCCATTTTTGGGGAAGTGTGTCGGTTCAGTACTTGCTATAGGAGTAACTGTTAATCGTGGTAGTGCATGATAGAGGTTTTTACCAGCTGCGTTTGCATTACGAGAGTTCCAGTTGGAATGCTTTGAATTTACATCACCAGCAATGCAGATGAGTGATCCAAGTGCACTCAGACGGCGTATGTCATCAATGTTTAATGGTACTGCACGTGATTTGTAGGCAGCAATGAAGAAAATATCAGAATCAGGAGTATGTAGCTTTATTCCAGTAGCTTCTATAGATTGCAATGTAGGCAGAGGAATGTGTTCTATGGATAAATGTGTTTTACAAATAACAGCTGTGCCACCTTTAAGACCAGGACGATCGGTGCGGATGATGGTGTAGTTCCGGATTTTCCATTTTCGATGAGGTTCAAGATGACTTTCATTTAGTAAGAGTAGATCAATGTTGTATTCATGAAGAAAATATTTGACTAAATGCTGCTGTGTAGAGACTCCATCGGTATTGAAGAAGGCAATCCGTAAATTTCTTGCAGAAGTTAGTTTATTCAGTGCCATCATCAAGTACTGAAACAATAATGTGCACTATAGTAGAAAGTGTAGTAAGTAAGCCAGAATCAGGCGTTAATTTTGATAATCCTTGTTCCACACGAGTTAGAATTTTCATGCCGCGCAAATAAGCCGCACCTTAAATTTTCATGTACGAAATTTGAAAAATAAACGCGGCTTATATTCGGGCCAATACGGTATTTCGAGAGATATTTCGCTGTCTCGAGCCTATTTCTGCCGCAGAAAAGAATAAAAACGAGCTATTAACTTCCTATGGAGATACAACAATATAATCCCCAGGCGACGGTTTGTTCTTCATTACTCCCCGAAGAACTTGACAATTAAAGACGAAACTCATGATGTGCATAACCGAGCGGCTGTGGTTCAGTGGTAGAGCGTTGATTTAACATTCGAGAAGTCGTGGATTCAATCTCAGAGTCCGACTATTCTGACAGGTTTTCTTCATTCACACCAGGCAAATGCCGGGATAGTACCTTCAACTTAGGAGCTTGACAACATCTTTCCGCATCCTTTTCTCTTCTCATATCCCGGTCTGGACCTTAGATGCCTAAAGGCCATAAGTAAAATTGAAACATTTGATATGTATGTACTGTGTTTCACTTAAACTTTATCCGAGATTTCTTCCTGGTATTCTCACGATCGCGTGGGATTTAATTTCTTGAAAGAAATTACCGAACATACTAAAGAAACAAATAAAGAAATACTATGGAAAGCACATTTTATTCATTGTAATAGAGTTTAACAGGCAGAGTTCATTTGTTTCACTCATACTAATTTAACGTGGCTCAGTGGTAGAGCGTTCGCTTAGCATTCGGGAGATCGTGGTTTCAATATCAGCTGCCGACCATCCTGACTGAGGGCCTTCCAGTTTTTCCTCAGTCACACCAGGCAAATCCTGAGAGGGATGGTACCTTCAACTTAGGCCCTGGCCGACAACTTCCCGCATCCCTTCCTCTCCCTTATCCCGGCTTGAGCCTTAGATGGCTAAAGGCCATAAATAAAATTCAAAATCAAAATTGTAGTAGTTTAAAGACCCAACGTTACTCAAAAGTAACTGGAGATTTCTTCACTTCCTTTATACGTTTCCCCTAATTGTTTACATTGAAAATTTCCTTGTTGCGATTAGTCCAATTAGATACGTACTGACAATGGACTTACAGGTTTTGAAGAAAATCTATTTCTTTCATAGTTTCCTCCACAGTCAGAACTGCAATAAAGGATGTAGGCTGAGTTTCAGGTGATTTACAACTTCATAACGAGCGTAATGATGTTAGCGCAATTTCAGGAAAATGGAAAAATGAACACAAAGGTCTTACCTAAAGAAAATGAGGATAAGACGGTGTAATGATGAAAATCAGCAACTAAGTCTATATGGGAGTCAATTCAACACAATTCAAACACTCTGGTGTAATCAGCTAAACATACCAAAAATAGCTTGAGGAAAAATTGTTGCTAAATATTGTTTTAATCGCCTTAAAGTTTCTTAGAAAAAAATCTTAGATGTCAACAAGGAAAACTCTTGTATGGGGTCATGCTGAAAGTCAATTAAATGTGATGATTACAAGGAAAAACATGCTTTGTCAATTTTTGTCCAAATTGAGATAAGCCGTGCCATATTTGTGCTCTTTGCAACGTCTTTCTAGCAAAATATCCTCTTTTCATTTTCGCATCGGAGTTTCTAACGAACAGTTAAACAGTGTTGGTGGCAAGGCATCACATTGTTTCAATTCGCTGTGGATCTCGAAATTATCGATCATATCCGTACTCTGCTTATGGGGTAGCTGGAACCCACCCTTACTAGTTGAACACGGTTTTATCGGTATTTCAAATCGCGCCAGGATATTGTATCGTGTGATTTCACTTCCTTTCTATTTTATAGACATTTTAAATTAGCCATTCTGAGAGTTTGAGGGATATGGCTAATTTTCAGATTTTCAAAAACCTTCTAATGGAAACGTGTCTTCCATATTCATATATTCTCTAAACGCTCATCGTGTTTACTTTAAACAGTGCGAACTAGAACTTTCTGTATTTAACAGAATGCACTCAGGATACTTTTCTCCAAACCATTGTTCGTTTTGCTCGTTGTGAAGATGAAAAACGCTGCTAAGTTCAATGTGTAAAAAAAAAAGGGTTTTGCAGGTAAAGTTACCTATGATGAACGTACGGAAACTTAACAAACTGATCAAACAACCACCCCTTCATGATTTGACGCAAACTGAACCAGTAAAATGAGTTCTACATGGATGAAAATAGCGCAGTTCTTGTCACTGTTTCAATTACGCGAGTATATTTTATAAAATATATATTTTATGATTAGTTTACGAAGAATCAGGAAACCATTCGGAAGGTGCAAAATTATTTAAATTTCAGTTTTTTTAAAGTTTCATCTCTTTCTGGTTTGTTTTTTTTACAGTTGCAGGAATGTTGACTAGGTTGTGTAAATGTTATGTTTGTAGAATTTTGAAAGCTAATCCCAATGAGTTGGTTATTGTCTGTGTAAATACGAAACGTTTTCTGGACAAAGCAGACAGATCATATTGCGCTTTTTCTATGTGAAAAAAATACCCTATGTAGCAACTGATATAAATCGGAAACTGAATCTCTAAAATATGATTCAGCCTGGTCGAACGCCGCACAACTAGATTAATTAAAGCTGAACTCATATCTTCGTTTCTTGGTCTAAAATGTATGCTACAAATTTAGTAAAGAAAGCAATACTAGCAAAAATATCTTCTAGTCTCATGACATATCGTAACAAAGAATGTATCCACATTTTAAGTCCATTTTAATTTGAGTGAGAAATTCTTTCCAATGAGAGAAATGAATGGAATATCACCTTTAATGTTGCTTGAGTTGGGCATCAGAAAAATGTCATTTGCTATATAGTATGAAAACTAGAAGCAGCTCACTGTAGACAATAGACACTACATAATTACCAAAAATGCGTCATATTTGAGTTTAGAAACTGCGCTCGGGTATGTTCAGGATTAAGCACGTCAGAAGGGACAAGAGATTACTGTATTTTTTATAGAACAAAGTGGTCGAAAAAGGTTATATTAGAATAAAGCACAGTTTTAGTAACGATAATTTGAATATAGGTACAGGCATAAAACCTCAAGCTGTTCTGTGTTAATAGATCCTTGACTTATCAAAAGACAAGAGGATTTCGTTGTCTGATTTTTTGAAGATTGAAGACCCTACAAGACACAACTATTTACTTTGAAAATTGCGGAAGACGATAATGGTGCAGACCAACTAAACATAATATTCATGTTTAATGTTATAAACACTGTACACGTTGAATAATAATGTCTGTCTTTCAGATATGCCGATATAGGAGCGTCAGTGCCGATATTATTCTTAACGGATGCAATGCTAACGTTATTATTGAACGCGTAACGTGTCTGTTAACAAGTACCATTAACAACGTAAATACAAGACCATACAGAACATTAATTTCTTCCTTCTCCGGATGTGGTGTTGCTGGAACATACCCTGGTATAATTTCCATACTCCATATTTTGTTTCTCTTCATTACCACTCGTGCGATCCTATCTGAAATATCTTTGATATCTTTGATCAGTGTTTTGAAATGTTTATATATATCAAAGCCTACGACTGTCGGTTTCCGGGTTTTGTTTCTTGGAAACAGAAAGTGAGTCCTGAAATAAACTGTTCTGCTCTTCAGCCCCCACTGTTTCTCATTCTTCCTTCACAGTTATGCGAATCCTTTGATGTTCCACTTAATCAACTGTATTTTTCAATTCCTCTGATTTATCTCTTCCTGCAAGTGTTGGAGGGCCTAGAATTACTACGTAAGTCTGTTTATGTTATAGTTTCGATTTCCTGGAAGTTGTACACTTTAAACTGGGAGTTATAACCCTCTGACTTCCTGCACGACCGATTGCATTCACTGAAATCTGTATTCTCTTCTCCGGCCAATGAACCTTCCAAAGATGTTTCTGGACTTATTGCACTAGATGATGAAAAAGGTGGTGTAGGTATTTGACTCACCACGCTGTTTGTAAATTTTGGTTGGTAAGCAGGCCATCCATGATTGTTCGCCAGTGAGTTGCATGTGTATTAACAGGCCTGATAACGAGAACGTACGGAATAGCATTATACATCTACCCCGATCAGTTCCTTTAACCTTTAAACGCCGAAGGACGGAACTGCTGCGTAATGGCTTTAAACCTTAATAGCTCAGCCCCTAATTAAGCTAGGAAGATAATTTTGCTATCAATGTGTTCCTAAAGGTTGAAGGTTGCCGACGATATGCATTTTATGTTTGTGGGGGTACCATGGCGGAGAGTTCGTTTTTTGTTTTGCATCAGGTTTTTTTTGGGGGGGGGGCATTCCCCCCCCCCTAGGGGCTTCAGTTATAAAAACTAGAATGTGAAGCAATGAAGTAGTCCACTACACGCTAATACCCCACAAAAGTACTTGTCGCTTATATGGGAGGGGGGAGTAGGGGAGGGGAAAAACTGGCCAATTCTTTGAGTCTCCGTTGTTTGACGTAACTGAGCGGAGTCAGCATTTATTTTCTGACGGTTCCATATAAGACGAGATATCTTTTCACTGAATTAGTCTAGAAGCACAATTCTTGTTGCTGTATGTTCTACGGACAAAAATTTAAAAAAATGGTGTGCATATAACGTGATACTATGGTGGTGGTGGTGGTGGGGTGAATGTCAAATTCAATGAATTGTTCTTCTACCCATATTTGTTTTAGAATATTTCCAACATAAAACGAATTCATTACGCTTTTCTTTTCAGTAAAACACAATAATTCTATTTTCGTTGACACACACATACACTCACAATAATTTCTTGTAGAAATAAAAGTGTAACTTACTTCATTTCCACGCATAATTTCTTGTCTAGAAGCTATGATAAAAGTAGAAATAAATTACAAAACTAATACTTTATTGTTGCAGCGTTTTAGTTAACCACCAACAGCAGAATTATTTTCGAAAAATAACACAATCACGTTTCACTTGCTGGTACCTGTCACACGTTATCAAGCGACGCCAAACAAGGCCATGAACAACCATCAAAGTGAAAGAAAGCTGAATATTAGTCAAAAATGTTACATTTTTACCATTAAATACGTAGTTGAAAATTAAAATGGTTCATTGTAAACAACTTTGAAACCTTAGTCACATGTTTTATTATGATAAAATGTTAAAACTGATTTTAAACAATTAAAACGAACGATTTAAAACGTGCACATTCCATATCTCACCAATTCGTAATGGACTCAGCTAAGGATGTGTGATTTAAAATAAAAACAATAAATGATTGTATGAATAAAGATCTTGGAACGGAATACAGATACAACTAATTTTAATGATTATTTTGTATGTTGTTTGTTTTGCCCAATTGATTATAGTATAGTAAACACTATAATATTATGTTCACACAATACAGTGTTCATTTTTACTTGAAACTATTCCTAAATTCCTTGAAGTGAATTAGTTACGAAAGAGGAGAAATGTGACGCAGTAATAAGGATCGAAGTTATAATATCAAGATATTGGCAGTAAAAAATATTGTAATGTATTCAAATGATAGTGGTCCCATGTTATAACTTATTGTTGTAAAGAAACACGAAGTAACACGGAAATCTGACGAGAAGGCAACAACACATCAACCCGATGAACAAAACATGACAGAAACGTGCATGACACAAGTAATCTAATGAACAAAGAGGCATTCTATACGAATAGGTTATATAAAGATTATATAACCAGTTAAATCATCATCAAAATTTAAAGAATGTTGACAACAGAATATTTCAGACCAAACACAAGGAAAGTATACTTCATTAAGTATTGTTAAGACTGAAGGAAGATCACTGAGAGTTTAGAGATTCACGCGTTAACTCAATTAGGCAAACTGCTCTTGGACTTGAAAGTCTACTACAATTCACGTAACTTGACATGTTTCTGTAAAATGTCTCCTATTTCTATTTGTAAGTCTAGTTTAAATTTGAAGTATTGACTATAACTTACTCGAAGTTTACCTTCTGGTCTCCCGACTATGGTTAGTTATTGAAACTCTGAATTTAATTTAAACACCTAACTGAGCTACCTTAGTTATAAAAATGTTTAATGATCAATAATTATTCTTGTTTGGATAAATATGAATGCACATACAAGTTGCATAGACATATCCATGCATGAATGACTTTTTGGTCATTGAAAGAAGGCCGGAGAAAGTTAATACGAAATTAATTCGTTATACCAACCTGCAACTTCTTCTGGTAACCGCATATGAGCTACGCGACTAATTAACACCTCCAAAATAATGCATAAACAATTCGAAGTCAGAACTACAGTAAAGGAGGGTAATAATATATTGTTGGGTGGAACAACTGAGATGGAAGATAACAAATTAGTTTGCATTAAAGAACTAGTTCTTAATTTCAAGAAGTACCTCCTAGATCCTTCTTTGGTCTCCAAAAAAAATTAAAAAACGTATCGAAATGAATAGAAAAGAAAGGGTGATGTTTGATTCATATCCGCCTCTCTCGCTCTCTGAACTCCAACAAGCTGAATTTGATACAGCATGAATATTCAAATTTCGTGGTGGCAGAAGAAGCGTCTACCCTCTTTGCATATTATTATTTTCATCGATCTATTCAAGCTTCGTTAAAACAAGTGTTCTAAATGAAGCAAGAACGTTTTCTGTTCTGTTGTATTAGAATAATAATAATTAGTATGTATAAGACCGTCAGAACATTATATGTTGTACAGATTATAATTGCATTTTTAAAGAATCCAAATAATAAACTCCTATCATTGTTGATTATAGCATTTTATTGATGAAAAAAGTGTAAACAAATGCTATTTTGTGTGATTGCTCGCTTTGCTATTGAAAGATATTTATGAAAATTATACATTTGAACGACTATAGAATACAAGCAAAAACATAATGAACCTTGGCTTAATATATTCAAGAATATTTAACGATATTTCTAACATAAAATAGTACACACATTCGCACTACAAAGGCCTTCGTATAAAATTTCCTTTATGCACTTATAAAGATAAGAACACTTACTAATTACAATATACTCACCAACATATCGTCTATCAATTACAACTATTAACTATCTCCTAGCTGAAACCTGCGCTATTTAAAAATGTTTGGCAACATTGAGAAGTGGGACCGTTGGAGGCTGAGGACTTGTAAAGTGTTTTCTCTAAGGTGTCGAATAACTTGCGATGAAATGGGTCTGCAGGTGAACGTAAAGAAAACAAAATACGTTATAAGAAGCTGAAAAACAGAGGATGGAGGAAAAAGATACACAACAATTAAGAATTAGGTTAAAGAGAGAGTAAATAAATTAAATACTTTGGAACATACATAACTTGCAAGAAACAGGGCAAGGAAGAAATGAAAGTCGTTTAGCATGGACAATGCATGTTTCTATCCAGTCCAGAAAATCCTAATTTCTCAATTAATATAAAAACAGTCGAAATTAAAAATATACAGAACTGTTATTCTGCCTGTAATATTTTACGGTTGCAAAAGTTGAAGTACGACTCTGGCAGCTAAGAAAGATATACGGACTGAAACGTAACAAGCTGACAAGCGAATAGAGGAGACTGCATAAAGAAGAACTTCACAAACTGTATGATTTACCCGACATTATAAGAATAATGAAATCACGACGGCTAAGATGGGCAGGCCATGTAGTTCGAATGGATGAAAGACGAAGATTATATGCCATTTTGGTTTGGTAAGCCTGAGGAAAAGAGGCCGCTGGAAGATTGAGGGCTCTTTGGGATGACAATATTAGAAGATAGCCTCGAGAGGTAGATGTTCAAAATGAAAATTTGCCTGATGTTGCCCAGGATAGAATCCAATGGCAAACGTTTGTTACTACAGCGACAAACTTGCGAGTTCCGTAAACTATAGAGTTAGTTAGCTAATAAAAATAATGTCCATGCCTACTTTAGTGCTTACTGCAACTATATAGAGCCATTAAAAATAATTAACATGCACGGCAGTGCATGCAGCCAAGTTCTCCGCGTCACAAAACGTCAGCACTACCAGAAGCATATTTTACAGGAACAAGAGTTTTTGGTGAAATCGGCGATTTCGAGACCCTGTAAGAAAAAAGATGTTAAAGATAGGAATATGAGCTTTCAAAGTTACGGAGATATGGCAAATATGTTCAGGTGTGCAAAATTTCATATTCGTAGCTTGAAGCATATTCGAGTTGTGGACCCCTGAAATTGCCTATCTTTGGCGGAGTCATTCACTCACTCATCATATTGTTTAGGGTGTTGTAAATAAGCTAGAAACATGAAATTTGGCATGAAGGTGGAGGATGATAAGTAGGTAAAGTTAAAATTCCGACATTTTGAAAAAATTGCCATCTTTTATTCAAAATGTCCGCCAAACGTAAAATTACAAAGAATACACAGCCTAAACGGTTAAAGCTAGAAAAATGAAATTTGGTATTAAGGCACATCGCCGCTAGTTGGTTATGAACATATTACAAAATCTTGAAAAAGTTGCCATCTTGGATCCGAAATTGCCGCCAAAAAGAAATTTCTATAGTACACACAACCTAAACGGCTGGAGCTAGAATAGCGAAATTTGGTATGACAGTAAATAATTATTAGTTGGTTAGGAAAGTATTAAAAATGTATCCAAAGATGCCATATTGGATCCAAAATGGCCGCCAAAATGAAAGTTCCATATAATATATAGTCTAACGACTGGAACTAGAAAACGAAATAAAATATGACGGTACATTATCATTAGTAGGTTGCCAAAATATTACAAAATGTCTCCAAAGACACAATCTTGGAACCAAAATGGCAGACCTCATAATCCATTTTCCACACCGTTTGAGCTACAGAACTTAGATATGATATGAAGGTGTACCATCGCGATTAGGTCACGACAATATAAGAAAACTTTAAAAATTTCGGCATCTTTAATCGAAAATGGCCGCCTAAAGCCAATTTTACAAACCACTGAAGCTAGAGAAACGAAATTTGATTTGAAGATAGAACTTTGGTAAACTTTATTTTTATATGGGCCAGTCTAGTAACTTTGAACTTCGGCCCGTCACGGTTCGCCCCTTAGCTATTAAAATCAACACCCATACCCATGCTGGGACTCCTACCCGGGACCTTCGGGCCGTTGGCCTACCACCGCAGGCCGCCCGGCCGGCATTGGTTTGAAGGTGTCCCATCACGAGTAGGTTACAGGGGCGAAGCCCCCGGCGGTATGTGGGAAGATCTGCACAATGGAGGCCAACCTCCGGAGAGTCTGGTTCCGATAAAGGGGCGCAGCGAAGCGAGTATACATATATCGTCATCGGAACTGCTTTTCATGTTTTGGTACAAGTTTATAGTTCTGTGCATACTGTACAAAAATCACGTGGAAATAACTTCTACTTTTTTAAATAAAGCAGCTTTTCAGTACCTAAGTTGTATTTCAGACTTAAGTCCAGAAACCGGTTTTTGTCCTTCGTGAAAAATTAGCCATATAGATGAATTACAGTTCCGACAACGATATTATACACGTAGAAAAAGTAGTGAAATCCGAGCAAAAACACCAGAGTTGCAAAACGTTCAGCCAACTTTTCCAGCCCTAAAAGGTGGTGAAATGGAAGATGGATTAGCTAAGTTCCTCGGCGACAGCATGTAAGAGTAACACTGGAAGTTGGCGTGAGGCGACAAGGTTCATGATCTTCAAACCATAATGCTGGTGGCGGATCTAAACCCACCACCAAACCTAATTCTCGAACATTATGAACCTTACTACCTTGCGCCATCTTCCAGTGTCCCTGCCTGGCCCACAAAGTTTCGAGCGTCACAAAACGTCAGCACTGGCAGCAGCATGTTATATAGGATCAAGAGTTTTTGGCGAAATCGAAGATTTCGAGGCCCCTTTAGAAAAAAGATGTCAAAAACTTCACAAGTTGTGTGTGCAGCCCGCCACGGGATACTAGAGACAGCGCCCCCAGTGTAGCAAGTATACATATTATACACTTACAAAAAGCTGTGAAATCCGAGTAAAAACACCAGAGGTGCAAAGAGTTCAGCCAAGTTCTTCAGCCCTAAAAAGTGTTGAAATGGAGGACGGATGAGCCAAGTTCCTTGGCTACAGCATGTAAGAGGAACACTGTAACTTGGCGCGAGGTGGCAAGGTTCATGATCTTCAACCCATAAGGCTTGTGGCGGTCCTAAAGCCCACCACGCCCATCACCACCAACCTAAGGCTCAGAGTAGAATATTAGGAACCTTGCCACCTCGCGCCAAGTTCCAGTGTTCCTCTTACATGCTGTCGCCAAGAAACTTGGCTCATCCGTCCTCCATTTCAGCACTTTTTAGAGCTGAAGAACTTGACTGAACTTTTTGCATCTCTGGTATTTTTGCTCGGATACAGGTTTAAAAGACTGACAATTGTGGTACTTGGGAATGAGAACACAAACAGCATTTTACTCTTCGACTAATGATTGTGCCAATTTTATTATGGATACTTAAAACTGTATGGAATTTGAAATATTGAAATTTGTTGGCAACATTGATAATTGTGGCCTCCGGTGTAATTCTCATCACCTACACCAGTACATAAATACCAAGTTTGGTAGTGATGTGTTCAATGGTATGGAAGCAATTTGAAATACTGAATTCTTAAGATTGGTTGGTAACCCTCATAACTGAAGCGCTCGTTGTACTTGTACTTCTATCACGTGTCGCAGCACCTAATGCATATATGCGCTAAATTTAGTGTAAATCAATGGGCGCATGTAGGTTCGTATAAGTAAACACATTTGTATAAGTTGAAGTTTGCAACACTAAAAACTGAGTGTTTGGGGAACGGCATACTCACGGTATTCTTCTATTGAGTCAATTATGTGTATGCCAAGTTTGATGCGTATATGACAAACTGTGTGGAAGAGAATTGCAAAATTGATTGTTTGTTAAATGTTGGCAATATTGAGACCGCGGCAACCCAGAATGCTGATGACATGTCGAGGCATAAAAACGAATATGTAAAACCATTCATGAAAATATGTCAAGTTGAAATGGCTGAGCGACTGCACACAATTCAACAGAAATAGCTTCCATAGGGAGAAAATAGCAATCCAGTTTTATTCAAAGTTGGTGAGAGGCAGAGGAATCCGAATGTTTTATAACATAGCTAGGCGTTAATACGAATGTTTTAGAAATGTGTAATACACATCGGTCCATTAGGAATGGATGGGCAACTGAACGAAGTTCTGCAGAATTAAAAGAGAAAATGGCATTTCTCTTTTATTAAAAGGTGATGGGACGGAGAGGACGCGAATGCTTCATGACGTATCTAGGCAAAATATGAGCATTTTAAAAGAAAAATCATACAGATCGGTCTAGTAGAACTGGCTGGGCTACTTCACAAAGATTTTGTGATAATATTATAAGTATACAGATTGCTACCCATAGTAATAAACTTAATTTCAGTTATTCATATCTGGTCGTAACATTATCTTTTAAATGCGTGAATATTATTTGCAAAACTACGCCAAAAAGACAATTCTGTTCAATTCTTATAACGGTTTTCTATCCTAAACGCCGGGACTTGAGTTTGGGTTGTGAAAGTGATTAGACGTGTGGTAAGATCGCTCCCGGAGAGGACTCGTTTTTCCGGGGAGAAACGTGCAGAAAATAAACTGTAAGTAGAAAAACATTTTCCATATTGTGGCAGGATCAAACTATAAAAGTGGTTTTCTTGTGTGTGAGATATTCGAGTTTTTATCTTCTTATGTATTTCATTCGGCACTAAAAATCAGTGAAGACGTGTAAGTCACATCACCAAGATCTCTGCTTTTCGGATGACCTTGGGGAATTTTTCCCTAGCTAACAACTGTTGCTGAGGAAAAAAAAAAGAAAGATCGTGCCAAGATTTAGCATAAAGTCAGTCTCTGGTTGCTAAGCAACAGAGCTGAAAAGGCAAATTAGGTGGCGGCAAACACTCACGTGACTTTTGTTTCGGTAGAAAAAGGGCCTAAGTACACAGTGTGAACAATTAGTGCGGTATAAACCATACGAGGACCACTTTGGCACCATAAAATTCGATTAACGGTGCATGCTATCAAAACACTAAGTGCAGCAATAAATTGGGCGTCCCTCGAAACATTAAGGTACAAAAATTCGTCACGATCGGTCACAAAATAAGAACGCCAGAAGGGTTTTTGTGGGGTACGTGCACCGGGAGTATATAACATTGTAGGAGGTAATCTTCTGATACTTCTTGTGTTCGGAGATTTCCCGCCAAGTGAAATAAATTAGTAATAGCTTTTGATCAAGAGCTATTAGGAACCGATTAAGCTATTAAACGGTTTCTAAGTGCTCTGTGAAAAGACAATTAGTTGATAGCTTCTTAATTGCTTTCGAATATAGAAATATATTTCTGTTCCAGTGAGAGATAAAACAGCCATGGAGGACTAAAGGCTCATATCTTCTGGACTGCTTGTGGTGAGACCATGAAACCTTGGGAGGGTGTGACCTTGCCTATGGGGGGGTGTTGACCCTCTATTTTTATTATTATATTTTTATTTATATTTTTTCCTTTACTATTTTTATTTTTATTTTGGGGGATAGTAAAGAAGAGAAAAAGGAGAAATAGAGGAAATGAGAAAAGAAACAATGTATCACCAATTTGCTTTTGTTTCCCCATATTATGCGAGGGTGATGACCTTCGACTTCTCTGACTTATTCCCCCACTATTTAGTTTTTTTAGAAACTGCGGTGACATTTCCCTCATAATTTTCACCTCTCCCCAATCACCTTTCATGAGGTCTTACTCTCCTGGGTGTAGTGTGCCTGGAGTGGCGGTCTCGGGGATGATATGTCTTATTGTTGAATTTTCTTTGCGAGTGTGCGAACGCGGAGCGGTTTAAAGAACTTTTCTGAGCGTGTTAATCTCGGTGAGCTGTGCGGCGTGATCTGTTTTTAGCGCGATTCCAGGTATCCAAAAGGGTGACGAATCTCCTTTTAGCAAGTACGATTTGTCTGAAGAAGTAATGAGAGAGCAAGAAGAAGTCTTGAGGAAGAAGGAACTGGAAATCGAGAAGAGAAAGAGAGAGGCGGAGAGAAGAGCTAAAGAAGGGGAGAGAAGAGGAAGGGAAAACCGGTTAATATAACTCCTCCAAGTGGAATGGCGGAGATGAATCTAACTCAGGACAAAGACAGAGGAACGAATATGAACTACATCTTCACCGGCAGATGGGGATCGTGAAGACAAAAAACGTAAGGAAGATGATGATATAACCATTGATGAAGAACTTGAGGCCAAACAAAATAAACTTTTGACATATTACGAAAAGTCACTCGACGAAATATATAGAGCATTGGAGACATCAGGATGTGGGAAAAAGCCAGTAAGGGAAATTAAGTTAGCAGTAGTAAAATACCTTATGTAAATCTCTACATTAGCGGGAAGACTGGCTGAACAACAAGACGCCAATGAAAGTCTTAAAGAGATCATAAGAAGAGAAAGACAAACACACATGGAAGAAAATAGACAATGGGAACTTGAAACAGGAGCAACAAAGGAAGAGCAAGGGAGGATGACTGTATAAATAGAGATTAGTTTGGAAGAAAGAATAAAGCTGGTGGAAAAAGAAATCAACAGATTGCGCGGAATTATTGATGAACATTCTGAATATAAACTACAAATGGCAAGGAATGCGGGTAGAACTTTGAAAGAGCAAAATAAAGAGAAAGATCGAATGGTAGTCATGTTGACCTCGGCTAATGCGAAATTTAAAATCAAGTTTGAATATGAGGCTAAAATCAACAAGGAATTAAAGAAGAAAACTGAAGAACTAAACTCAAGGATAAATGAATTGATAAAAAATGAGTAAGTCCTTCTGAACAAGACTATGGTTCAAAAACCCAGTTGTGCAGACGCGGTGAGGAAACCAGCTATCTCGGAAAGGCAACAGAAAATTGAGCAAATAATGGAAAAGGATAAGCCATCTTTGTTCGTTAGACCAAAGGAAGGAGAATCGATGGCACAGCTCAGAAGCAACTGGGTTGGAGCCATCGACCCTGAGAAGGACAAGATTCAGGCAACGATCTACACCGGAAAAAATGACGATCGTACAGACTGAGACGCGTGAAGATGTTAATCGAATAATCAACAAGAATGGAATCAAGGATACATTCCATATTGAAGAAAAAAGAAAAAGAACCCACTATTAATAATTTATAATGTAGAATCGGAGCTAACCAATGAAGAGATAATAGTAAAGTAATGAATACTAACATCGATGATGAGGAACTGGTAAAGGCAGCACTATTGGAGTCAAAAGTAAAATTCCGAACGGGGCCTAAAGAGAAATGTGTCTGCCATGTAGTGTTGGAACTCTCTCCGGAAGCAAGAATGGCACTTCTCGATAGGACGAGAATTTACATTAATTACACTGACCATTCTGTTAAAGACTACTTAGTCGTCGCCAAATGTTTCAAATGCGGCGATTTGGGTTATATTACTCGTTTTTGTGAAGGCCCGGAGCTTTGGTCGCATGGCGGAAACAAAGGACACAAGAAGGATGAATGTCCAAAAAAAGAACAACACAGGACATGCATACCCTGTCTTATGAGGAAAAAGGATTGCAAGGTATATGATCCCAAAGAATGCGCAACTTATAAGAGCTTACTCGCGCGGACAATAAGTACAACTAATTATGGATAAGGACCTTGACAATCTGACTAAATTTGATAAAATTTGGACTAGAGACATGATTTGGACAAATAAAGAACAAGAAGAAAAATTTACAGATTGGTTAAATGATATTTACGAAACAAAAAGCATTGAAAATTCGTTGATGATTACTGAGGGAAACCTCGATATAGAAGAGCCAGAGCAAACAATAATGCATTTTGTCAATCCTAATTTGAACACTTTTCCGAGGGATTTTGCGTTCCTAGTAGCTGAATCCCGTGACAATTTTGATTTAAAACATATGGACAATATAGTCATAAACAGAAGCAACGGTAGGGAGCTCAATCGTTTTCACTTCGTAAATGTTTTTGGTTGCAAGTTCATACATATAAAATCTTCTAGAGAATAATTTACACAAGACTTAGAGGACGTACTGCAATTTATTAAAAAAAATGAATTAAACAATAAAATTGAACTAAAAATACCTGCAATAGGGATGGGATTATGGAGATACAACCCTGAAGATATCCTGAAGATATTGAAGTTTAATCAATAGAATATAAATAGTAATAACAATATTATTTTTAGAATGTACATAAATTATAATAATTTATTTAAAAAATACTAAATTGTGAGCAGATGAACTTTAGTATATTCTAGAGTTCAAAGAGATATAACGTGAAAGAAATTTAAAATTTGGGTCAAAAGAATGATATGCAAAATGAAAAGGAATTAGTTATAAACTTAATTGGTTTTGAAACCGACAATGATACTGATGGCGAGGAAGTAGATGGTTTACAAACTGATAAAAAATAAACTTTCCTTTACAACTAAAGAGAAATCGGAGGCGACTGTAGGAATTCAGGATGAAAAGAAAAACTATGATTCAACGTGAAAAGCTGACAAATGTTTGTACACAGACTCTTAAGAAGAGGAGTTGGGGTAGCTGGTTCCAAAGACTGTTGTCCAACAATAAATCAACAACTAAGCAGCAATCATCGACGCAGAACCAGATCTTAATGAATTAGTCCGAAATCAGGAGAAACAAAATGAAGCAACCGTCATGGAAAACTGCTTTCCGGGCAGCGCGAGCGAATCCAGGGAAAAACGAAGAGAGACAGACTGGACGTACAACATTGGGAAAATAGATACAAGTTGGCAATATTAGAGGACCAGCAGATCCTGACCGTTGCCCTCAGGCATGTTATTAGAAAACTTCATGGGAACGGGGTAACGTTCCCCATTCCAGACGCTCTTGATTGAATAACACTTAAAAGACAATCTACCGACCGAGCCGGGACAACTTATGAGCTTGATAGATGAAGTCCTCGAATGACGGGACGAGGACTTCGATCTCAACGAGGTGTACAACGATTTTGTGAGGGCACATGGCAGGGGGCTGCTGGACGTTAAGATTCCTGGCCGCACTGCTATGTGCATACTAAATTTACAACTTAAATGCAGCCTGAGCAGTGCTCCGTGCTGCAAATAAATGCTCAACACTCCCGAATGGTCGGTGGGGAGATTAGGAAATTGTCTGAAGAGGAAAAAATTGATGTCATTTGCATACAAGAACCTTATGTCTTGAAAGGAAAATTAACGGATATTCGTTCAAGTGCGCAAGTTGTGATTGGTAAAGAAAATCCAAAAGCAGCAATAATAAACTTGAATAAAAATTTTGAGATAATAGAAATTTCACAACTAACAGATGAATACACTACATGTGCAGAATAGCTTACAAACTTTGGAAAATTTATAATAGTAAGTATGTACTGCCAGTATAGATTTGAAATAGATCAATTTTTGAACAAATTGGACACAATAATTAACACTTATAGGAACCAAAATTTAATAATTACCGTGGATGCGAACTCCAAATCGCTTCTATGGCATCTCAATGTCTAAAACGATAGGGACAGATGAAGAGGAGAAATGTGGGAAGATTTGATCCTGGCCCAGAATCTGGTAGTGTACAACAAAGAGGGACAACCACCAGCATTCATGAACCGGGCGGGTGCAGAAACAAATATAAACTTTACACTGACAACACCAAATTTGTTCCATCGCATACTGAACTGGCGTGTATTGGATGGCTATACACATAGCGATCATAACACAATCATATTTGAAATAGAAAAGGATAACGTAGCGCGAGGTGCTGCTGAGAACCAGGACTTCTTTAAGTATAATGTAAACAAAATAAACTGGGAGAAATTTAATAATCATTTAATCCTTCCCGATATTGAATCGGATGTGGATGTCGATTGGTTGGCGTCCAGGATTGAAGAAGTAACTAAAGAAGCAATTGCGGTCTCCTGTCCACCGCCGGCAGGAAGGAAAATGAATGTAAGAATTCCATTTTGATGTGCCGAACTCGAGAGATTGACGAGAATTGCCAGAGCCAAACGGAAAAGTTACCAACAAGCACGAGACCCGGAGCCTAGTAACCGAAAATTATAACAATATCGACTCTCAAAAACTTAATCTTAAAAAGAATGAATCCTCGGAAGGTTTTGTCAATACTCAATTGTTCTTAGATCCATGGGGACACCGTACAAATTATGTATGGGAAAAACAACACCAACCACCCTGGCAACTTTGGAAAAAGCGGATGGATCATATACAGAAACATGGAGGGAGTCAGCAAATTTCTTATTAGAAGAACTAATACCTAAAGATAATGAAGAAGATGAGATAGAAGAGCACCAAAACGCCAGAAGAAACTTGAACAATATATTAGAAGAAATTAAAATGGCAGGATATATTGAGAGAAAAGATATAACAGTAAGCAATTACGAAATAGAATTGGAAAACCCTAAAAAACAAGAAAAATCCGGGTCCCGATGGAATAAAATCAGAAATTTATAAACAATCCGAAGATCTGTGGGCATCATACCTGGCGAGACTCCTCACAGAATGCTCGGCGCAAGGAAGATTCCCTAATAAATGGAAAGAGGCTATAATATTACCTTATAATATTTCTGAAAAATCAAGAAAAACCTAAAAATAATCCAAGATCCTATAGACCTATCTCCCTCCTAAATGTAATTGGATTTTTTTTGAAAAGTCATCAACCGGCTTCAAGCTCGCGGATCGGAGTCGAGGAGGACCGGAAGGGAAGGTCCACTCAGGATGCACTAAACAAATTTTATAAGGGGATAAAGGAGGTAGATGGAAAATATGTGATATCAATATTCATTGATATTAATGGGGTCTTCGATAACTTGTGGTGGCCGGTCTTCTACGTCAATTTGAAGAAGATCGGTATACCAAATTATTTAATGAGGGTGCTCGGGGACTACTGTGAAAACAGAATAGTTAACCTGTGTGCTCCACGAGAAAAATTGATGAGAATATCAAATAAAGGATGTCCACAGGGGTCGCTATGTGGTCCAATTTTTTGGGACATCTGTATTGGCCCCTGTGTTAAGATTTTGAACGAGATGTCAGAGGTGAGTGCTATTGTTGCATACGCCAACGATATTGTGATCATTACTGATGCGGATTCAAGAAGAGGACTGGAACAAAAAGACAAAAAAATCATGAAAGCGGTTAGTATATGGTGCAAAGATAATAGACGTGAAACATCCGTCGAAAAAACGCAATATTTGATATTCAAAAACAGGTTTGTTCGTAATCAACGATTAAATATAATAATCAAACGATAAAACATACAAAAACATTTAAATATCTAGGAATAACCTGGATGAAAAGCTCAATTTTGCGGAACACTTTTAAAATACAGCTTTGAAAATAGTTAAAATTGGTAATAAAATCACAAAACTTGCCAAAACAAAATTTTAAATTCCATTAAAATATATAAAATTGTTTCATAACCAGATCATAAACTCTATTGGTTTATATGGAGCAAGCGTATGGGAGCACAGGTTGAAAGAAATCAAGAAGTTAGCAAAAAAACTCAATAGTGCACAAAGATCAGTCCTGTTACGCATGTCGGGAGCCTACAAGACCACGTCCGGGGTGGCACTTAATACTGTTCTATGGATCGCTCCACTGCATTTGGAGGTGATCAAGTCAGCCGCCCTATATTGGCTAAGAAAGAACAACCTAGTCAGAGCGACGGAGGTCTTGGGAGTGATAACTGAATCTAGACAACTTGTTGAAGAAATAATTATTATGAATTGGCAAACATATTGGGATAAAAGTAGAAAATCCAGAAGGTTATTCGGCATCATTAACAATGTCACCGATCGTATGCAATAGAAGAATTGGAATCCTAGCAGGGGAGTGGTCATGGACTTTACTTGAACAAACTCCATGAGTTGGGTTTGGTGGTTCCCCGGAGTGTGACTGTGGACATATATCTACGCCCGAACACGTGGTTCTCGAGTGCCCACTGATTGGAGTGGATGCAGAGGGCTAAACAATTCAACTGATTGAGGACTGGCGCATGGAATTACGGAACCTAAGCATCAGGGAAATTATGGAGAATGAGGAGAAAAGAATCACCATGGATTCACTCGTGAATAAAATATCTCATGGAGAAGAAACATTAATGGAGATTAAGACTGAGCGGCACAGTGGCAGTGTGGAAGCAACATGAGAAATACAACTCTCGTACTTGTATATAAAACTTTCACTATCGTCTATTTCGTGTGTCGTGTAGTGGAATTCGTGTGTACGTTTAGTTCAAATGCGTGCGTGGATGAATCGTTTGTCGGACAGGGGATGGCCAATCAAAATCGTGAGGAACAAGCAAACTTTGTGGATTTTCCGGCTCTTCCACGGTCTTGATTCTTTCGAAAAATCATCGCGTGGCGTGAGTGATAGCGTGATCGTGTGTGTTATGAATAAATTTGGATGGAAACATAATATAAAATGCGCCCCCCAGAACTACTACTACCGAAAGGTTGGGACAGCATAAAAGCTTTGGATGGCAGTCGATTCTAAATAATGTTATTCTTTCTATTCGTGTGAATAAGTGAATTCGTGTGTGAAGTGTAAGCAAAGTGTTGGTGCGATGTGACGAAAATGGAAGAGAGAAAATGAGGAGTCCCCGGACCAGCCCCAATCGCAGGATATGGAGGAGAAATCCCGCTGCCGGGGGCCCAAATCGGATCGACCAATTCCCCATCGATGGATGAATGTGTGAGCGAATGTGTTCTATCTGGTGTTCTTTCTTTCTTTTTTATATAAAATAGAGATTAGAGTAGATAGCTGGGAACTAAGTTGCATATTGGTTGTACTGGGTTTGGAGGGCTTAGTTTTAGTTTTACGAAATATATTAAAATATGACATATCAATTGTATGTAAAGTAATAAGGAGTGAGGAGACGTGCTAATACATTACAAGGAATCTTTGAGATTAGAGTTACATAGAGGTTAGCAATAGGAATAGGAATAATAATAACAATATAATAAGAAGTTAAACAGCAATAAACGTTAATGTGTGTGAATGTGAATGAAATAATATAAATATAAACTGGGAAACAACAATGAAATAAATAAACAAATTTTATTTCAACGTAAAAAAACTAAACAATTAAACACAGAAACATAAAATTAGTAAAT
>JAGDQP010002911.1:36658-99219 GCA_022664845.1 Lepisma saccharinum
CAGGTGTTTCCATTATTCTGATAAGCATCTGTATATTAACTATAAAAATTGAAAATACTTTACTGCTCAAGTATTTAATGTATTATAGTGAAGAAAAGATACAATAAAGTAATATAGTCCCCCCAACTCACGGAAATAAGGCCCAGGTTTGTCCACCGGGAACTGGGCCATTACAATACATCCTCCAACCCTCCCAGCTCTTTTCTTTTTTTTTCTTATCAATAATGTGCAATCAGGTCCTATCCGTAGGCCATCCCCTAGACGAATTCGGTGGATGGCCTACCCCAATCTTGTGGAGAATCCATTTCAGATTCGTTGTGCCCCTCAGGCACTCGAAACAAGATTGAGCTAATATAGCTAAGAGGTGGGGGTGGAAAGGAGGGGTACTAACATAAAAAATAAAAATAAAATATCCAAAACGCCGTTCCTCTGAGAACTTTAATTTGATTCGTCACAAGATTTTCTTACTTGTCCTACTATCTCTCACAAGTGGAAATTTTAAGTTCTGTTTACTTTTACATCTTCATCATGGTGAGCATTGTCTGCTTGTGAGTAGACAATTTTCTTCACGTTAGGAAATGTACTTCATCTAACGTTTATTGAAAAAAGTTGTGATAATAGGCAGAAGGTTATCCAATTAAAATATACTTGTTTTAAATATTTATGATACATTGTAAAAATATATTTTACACTGAAGCTGGTATAGAACAATGTATGTTTTGTTAAGTACAATCAGTAAAAATAAGTATAACAAATACGCCTTTCACCGTGAAAAAGCCGTTCTATTCGATTGAAAGTGAACGGGAGAAATTAGTTCCATAGCACATGTCATAGTCCCTCTTGAATATATTTTTTTACTTTTTACTCTGGATGCTAAACGGCACATTGGAGGAAAGATTGGATGTGATTTTTGGACTCCCCGTTCTTTGTTTAACAAAATTATTGTGTTAACCCAAGCTTCCGGTTTCTAGGTACAACAGACTAGTTCTTGCATATTGGATTTTTTCAACCTGAAGAGGTATAATGAAGTTGAAACAGATACAAATCCTCCCCTTTTGAGATTCATGGAGCAACTAAAATCCTGTCATTAAAAGCAAGTTGATTATATTTCCAAGATGTCTTCTAATATTAACGATCTTTTAACATGATTATTCCACGAATTTGAAATCGAAAATATGGTTCTCTAGGCAAGGGCGTCGATCACGGGGGAGGGGGGATTTGGGGGCCCTGCCCCCCAATGTTGAAGTGGGTCCCCTAATGGGGGGGAGCAAATGATAAGGTGAAGTCGGTTCTCCTATTCTACAGTACATGGTCAATCGTTTTCCCTTTCTACTAAGCTTATCTCCCTTTGGCAAATCTATTTCATTGATAAATTCCTCCCTGAAACTCGTGTGCTAGAGTACTTATATAAATTACATCTCGTATAATACCCCTCTCCTGGCTAAAGGAGTTAATTCGTGAATTGCTTGTGTTGTTTCTCGAGTTTCGTGCATAACATCGATAAAGACCATTTAGTAAAAAAAAAAGAAAATGTATTTTCTGTCGTTTAACGCTTGGAACGCCAAGATCGGGTCATAAACCGACCCATACAGTCAAAATATTCTTTTTGCCTATTAGACATTAAATGGAAGAGTGAAATTCTGTGTATTCTTCACGTACGTGTCCAAAAATCTTATGGTAGAAAATGACGTTAAATCCATGTATTTATTGAGTAATAATTTAAGAAAATCAAGCATGAGTCAATTTGACCCAATCTTGACGTTTTGTGTAACTATTTTTAAATGTCATTTTATATTAAAATAACGAGTTGTTGTCGGTTCTAATGATCACACCTCTCTTTCCAAACGACCTACACTTTATAATTTCTCAATCAAGGAGCGAAGAAACGTGGACAATACTGCTTGTGTAATGGTAAAGACAAGTACTTCGCATACTGTCAGCAATGTAATCGCTTCATTTGCAAGAATCAGAATACAACAGATACGGACATGCTTTACATGTGAGTGTGAGAGTGAGAGATTAAGGTAGTTTGATTCTGGTAATTTTATATGTAGTACTTTATATGTGAAAATGAGTATAAGACCTTCATTTTTGTGCAACCTTGAAAATGGTTACAAGATTAATATGATGTATTAATTTTTCTGTATTTTTTATTATTTTGTAGTATCTACTTGAAAAAAATAAGATACAATAAATAAATACAATACAATGAATACACCCATACTCTAAAATACCTTAATTTTGAAGAAGTACTATTTTTGATACGATAAATATACATAGGTCGAAAATGACTCATCTTGGCGTTCTATAAGATAAAATTATCTTGGCGTTCCGAGGTTTAAGGATTATTCATCGTGATTTTGTAATGTACAAACATAATTTAAGAAAAATAAAAAAATATATATAAGAAAAGTAAGCGAGAAGAAGAACTCACACAAAAGTAGGAGTAGACTTGCACTAGGAAATATATCCGTCAAACTGCTGTTTGGATGCAATTATTGTTTACCACCGTAATCTTGAGTTTCTAATACAACATATAAATAGGGAAACTATATACAGCGGGTAAGTATTTGCAGAAGTTCAACAAAGAGGAAAACAGACTGTATCACACGTTAAACACGGACCACTTCAAAATCTCTTGCCCTTTTATGATAATTTGGATGCTTTAGATAGAATGCTATAGAACTAACTACCACTTGATACACCTGTAAGGTAACAGGCAACGAGAGGGCGAGAACTACGTAAATTCATAATAAAAAAAAGTGTTTGGACAACTCAATATTACTCTCGAAATAAATGTTCTAGGTATCCTTTTGTGTACAAAAGCAGTCTACGTAGTGTATTGAAGCAATCCACACCGCGTCAGCAAAGCCAGGCTTGTTTGCAAGCCATTATAAAGAAATAGTTGGATACATTGCAAGCCAAGCCGTTGGATACATTATAAAGAAACATAAAACAGAGCAATTATTGCGGAGTAGAATCCATTCTGGCCAACCAAGAAAACTAACTGCGCGGAATGAATCCTACATTCTTCATTCTGTGAATAGTGCTAAAGATTTGGCTACTTCACTCGCCTAGGATATGCAAGTTAATATTACACCACAAACAATCCAAAATTCGTTGAAAAAATTGGGATTTAGAAGATGTGTATCCAGGGTATGAATACTGGCCACTCCATTAGTAATTACACAACCCCAAATCATGACAGACCCTCCAACATTTTTACCAATCGCTACACGTCCTGATATCCATTACTACAATACAAGTTTATCTTCGTCTCATTCTAGGGGCGTGGGGGTGGAATCCTAAATTCCAGGCACTCATATTTATATTTTTTGAGAAATTAGAACTTCTTTCTACTTTCTTCTGATATGTGTGTTTTGTTTCTGGCTGCACATCTTATGATTCTATTTCTTTGGTTCACATATGTAACATTAACTTGCATATCGTAGGCAAGTGAAGTAGCCAAATCTTTCTTTGATCACTAATTCCTTGAGTTTTATTCTTGACCAGAACGAATCCCCAATAATTATTCTGTTTTATGTTTCTTTATTATGTATTCAACGCTAGAGCATGGCTTTCCAACAAACTTGGCTATGTCTCAGTACGTTTTACCTTCCGCACGTAATTTGAAATTTAAGTGAGCAGTTCCAATGTTTTTCAACTCATTTTGTTCTTTATGCCTGACACGGCGTGGATTGCTTCAATACACCACGCAGAGTGTTTTTTGTACACAATAGGGTACCTAAAACATTTCTTTCGAGAGTAGTGTTGGGTTGTCCAAATACATTTTTGCCATGAATTTACCTAGTTGTTACTCTTTTGTTGCCTGTTACCTTACAGGTGTATCGAGTAGTAGTTATTTCTATAGCATTCTATCTAACGTATCCAAATTATCATAAACGGGCAAGAGATTTCGAAATGGGCCACGTTTTGCTTGTGATGAGTATGTTTTACCTCTTTGTTCAACTTGTCCAAATATTTTTTCTCAATGCAAGTGAGACAAAAGCTTCTTGAACCATGCCTGTCGAGATAGAAAACCAAGAAGTAAAAGAAGAAAAACAATTTTTGTCCAATAAAGCAGTGGCGCGGAGGAAGGGTGAACCGGACAGAAAGGGAACCACATTTGGAAAAGCTGAATAACTCCTCTGCATAGACTAACATCAGTTTCTGTTATTTCCTTAGTTTATTTTCTAGTAACAGCAGAAACTTTGTTCTTATTAGTTAGAACATAATATGCTTTAGTGATTTTTTTTAACGTTTTACAAACATTGTTAAATTCTGTAATAGCTGTGCCTGGAGACGCCTTCATAATGACTATATGTATACTATTATATGTGTGTTTTTTAATAAATATACAATATTTGGCAAAATCTGAATTGGATTTGTATCATATGTGCCTTCTTAGACTCTATCTGGCAACAAAAAAATAACTGAATGCTCCCCCTTCCAAGTTACACAGAAATCGGCCCCCCTTAACACTTATTTAAAACTGCATTTCGTCATCAACTTTAGTAAACGACGGTAGAAGGCGGGCTAATGGGATCTAGTTACAATTTCATCGAATTTGATTTTAATCAGATCTAGGGAACATTATTACTGTGTTTATAGAATGTTGTTCATCACAACCGGAAACTTACTGAAATATGAGGAGTCAAACACTAAAGAAACGGGCTGACGTGTCCATAGTGTGTGTGCAAATGTTTTTCCGTGTGAATGTTGTGATACAATATTGCGGCTTCTTTTATTCGTTAATTGGTACACGGAAGAGCAAACAAATGCTTGTTGCCACTTTTGAAACTCGTGCAGGGTTGGGGGTGGGCGTAGGGGCGGGACAAGGGATATCATACAACTTGGTCCAATTTCTTTCTCATAAATTTCTTCATGTGTAAGATAGAGCTACTCTAGATAGCTCAAATTAAAGCTAATAACTTACAATACGAAGTTTGTGTTTGTATTATGTAAAAATATGGCACAGATCAATGCTTCCTACAAGGTAACCAAAAAAGTTCTTGCCGTTTTCACGTTGCACGGGAAGTCGTGATTACTGATATGAATAATAGTGCCTCAGGTGCTGGAAAGAGATAATAAACTATCGGGGTTGTAGTGAGAATATTGACCGTGAACCAGACAGGCGCTTTGTGCGCTCAAAGTAGTCATAGCTCGAGTAGTGACGAAGTCAAATTGAAGTGTCGAAGCAGCACGTTCGGAGTTGTCTATTTTATGAGTTTAAGATGTGTTTGTTCACAGCCGAATCAAGTCACAGTACGTCAAGCCTTTACGGATGCTCTTACTGAACACACTCCAGACATTGGTTCCAGAAACTCAGGTCGGGAGATCTGTGATGAACCCCGCATGGGCGCCCATAGACCCTATAAGAAGAGACTCTGAAAGCGACCATAGAGCAGAACAGCAGCGAAAGGTAAGATGATGTTGCCGATCGCTTCCAGATTTCTGATTAAACAGTCAGACGTCACCTGCACAAGTAGAACAAGTGGGTACCCTCTACACTGTTGGAAGCTAACAAGGACCAACGACAGACTGTCGTTGCTTTCTCGGAACCGCTACACACCTATATTCGATCGAGTGCTCACCAGTGACGAAACGTGGGTCCTCTAAGAGACTCCCACGCGTACCAGACATTGGTTGACACCACATGATACTATAATTTCAAAGTAAGTTTTCTCTATGCCCATAAATAAATCAAATTTGATCAGTCGTTAAAACATTTGAGCAGCCACAGAGCAAATGCAAAGTTGATATTATTTTCAAAGCTGATGTATAATACAAATCAAAAACGTTAGCTGGGTTTAAATACTTTAAACTTTAGGTCTCGTCATCCCTTCACCTAACTCATTATTTAAAAGTTGCGAATTGAATGGCAATTTTCTAGTTGAAAAACCTATCTGTTTGAACATAATAAATTACGTGCCTCGCGGCAGAACACCCATCATCATCATTATTGTTCTTAATATCTAACAACTCTTTTCAACAGCAGATTATTTCCAGAAGGTTCGATTACAGCAGCCGGTTATCTAATTAAATTATCAAAGTAACTTTGAGCAGTACCCGAATGGTATCATTCCCTTTAATTTCAGGAATGTTTCTGTTTCAAATATGAAAGTGGTGTCCTCTTCAATATATGTACGATCTGCTGAGTAATTTCACAATAATAATACCTTAAAGAAAGACCGTCCCAGCGTAAATAAGTATTTAGGTTCAAATCCAGAGATCGGCGATCTAATAAAACTATCACTCAGACTATAAGATAGTTTCATAAGAGCCTGACACATATTACGTAGGCCACTACCTTTCTCGGGCTGATACGCTTAAATAAATTATCTGCTGAACACACAATTTCTCAGCCGTCTTTTTTATGGAATGCTAGATCCACTTTTACTGATCGAGTTGAACACAATGATTTCTTTTCAAACTGAAAATTATTAAGTGAGCTAAAAGTAAACAATATCATTCAGGAAACGGACCAAGAAAGTACAAAAAATATAAAAACGAACTATTGAGAATTTTGAAAATAGTTCAAGATATGAACAAGCAGCCAAATGGTATAGGTTGCAGGAACATGATGAATGGTCATCATTATAAAATTAATCTAAAGAATATGAATAATAAAATTAAAATGATCAGATTGTGCCCATTTATCAGAACAGTGAGCTGTGCTGATAGACGTTGTCAAAGAGTTTTTTACTGTTCACTGAGAAAACATTTAAAATAATTTCAAATAAGGAAAATAATTCTGGGAAAGGAAAACTGATTTCTTTTTGCCATTTCTGAAGAAATGAAATAATTAAATCTTAGCTTGATTTGAAGTGATGATCCGCAAGGATATTAAACTCGGTTTTTAACACATGGCGTTCTTCAACACAAGATTCAATTCTAATGTCGACTAGTAGATTTCAAGTATCAAATACATTTTCAGCAAAAGTCGCAAAAAGGTAATACCAAATTTCGGTATAAGCTTTATATAAAATTTCTATACACACAAGATTCGTGTTTGTTTCTAGAACAGAGAAGGATTAGTTTCACCACCGTAAAGTTTAACAATATTTTTAAAAGCAAATACTGTCAAAAGAATTATGGTTTTAATTTTCAATTAGTGTGCCGTTCCACTTTCAGATATCCTTAATAAACTAGCCAGTGTAAAGAAACGTAAACTATTTCGTAAATCCAAAGGTGACAACAAAAGTACGGTGTAACAATTGCCTACAAGAGGTTGATAGCAATTATTTTAGTAATGCACAACTCTTTCCAAAATCCCGAGACACTTTTCAATTAAAACCTATTGTTCCCTATTTTACAAATTCTTTCCAGCACAGAAAATGAAAAAGATTAAAGTCCAGGGCTTTCCTTCTTTACCATTATCTCCAGTTTTTGAAAGACGATTCTGATGTTGCCGTTAGCTTCAATTAAGTATAACCGGAGTAGCCTAAATTTCAACTTGACGTGAGTCCGTTGCATTTGCGAAAAGTAACATTTAAACTCTGTTGATATTTGTGTGGCCTCTACCAGCAGTTCCGCCAAACAACGTACAAAGAAGCTTAAGGAATAAGAATGCTTTTAATTTTCATCCTCCATTTTAAACAGAATAGCGGTTTCAATATATCATTCTTCAATTTATGACAGCATACTTCACAGCCTGACGACCACATAAAGTAGCTTGCAGTTCTATTTATGAAAGCGTCTTAGCAAGGCGTCATTTGTGTGCTAACGACAACTATTCATATCCCCTCCACTATCTGTTTTTCTAGCTAATTAAAGAGTGTATTCTGAAAAGACTTGCGCAGGTGAACACACAGAATGATGCAGGAAGCCGCATCTTGCTTAATTAAAAGCAACTCTCCACAAATAGAAAACTGTTTCCTGTCGATTAACCAGTTCCACTTTAGTGCTAATACACCCCTTCCTTTATGTTTTCGAGAACTCTCAGATAAAGAATTCTAATTCGTTCCGCGTTCTTTCTACAACAAGGTTCTTTGAGCGTCTGTACAGAAAGGTTTCTGATTGGTTACAAGGCAAACCACACCTATGTGCAATAGAAGACCGCAAGCTCTCATTTAATAGTAACGCGTGCTACGAGAAATTTTGTCCTCCGCAGCGGCAGATTCGAAAAACCTAATAAAACTAACAGGCTATTATAAAGGAAAACTTCTCTTAAATAGTATCACTGAAATTTAGCAGAGAAAAATTTCTTTTCTCGGAAAATGCTTTGCCAAAAGACGAACTACTTTATAAAATTGTGTTGTGCCGTCATCTGTTTATTCAATTTTCTGATAAAGAGAATTTTTCCTTTATAATAGTCTGTTAATGTTATTAGGCTTTTCGAATCTGTCGCTGCAAAAGGCGGTTTCTTTACCGACTTCTGAAGCACAGTCTTACTCAGTTGTTGCAAGCTCCAAGGTTAACGAAACAACTTTCCCTTCACTCCCATCCCGTCTTTCCCTGCTAACTAAGACCTTGAACGGAAAGACAAAACAAACAGATTTTCCTCAATTGACGAAGTTAGAGTCTCCTATTGTGCAAGGAACACAACCTATTTCTTCCGTGGCCCCCTACAGATCTTCTGAGTCAAGCGAAGTTTGTCTGTCTGTCCGATAGAAGCAGCTATCGAACTTACCACTGTTTCACAGTATGAATGAAATTCTGCCTCAATTCCTATGCATTCCGAATATGTTTCAATTATTAATCAGTTTCAAGCCTCCCCTGAAGATAAAGTTTCGGATCTTTCATCCCCACCGTTTGCACACCCAGGGATGTCATCCCAAGAACAAAACCTGACGATCCTATAGATTTAACTTCACATCATTCTTCGAGTGGAGGAGTAGGGAAGAAAAAACCTAGCTCTCCCACCCCTATAGACAGTTCCCTTAATAAAGAGTAAACTATCTTCGTCTCACATGTTATATTTTGTCTTATCATTTCCAACGTATGAAAATAATAGGAATTCTTTCAATTGCTTCACTTTGCAATGCGTTCCAGCAGGCTTTTATTAAAATGGAAAACATTAATTTCTTGCAATGTTTCAGAAAAACAACGATGCAAACTGAAAACCGATGTTTCGCTGACTTGAAGAATAAAATGTGACTTTCAATAATTTCACCAACAACAGTGATATTTATTTCTGTTCACCAGTTATTACCCTCTTCATCAATTACCCCTGTCCAGTGTCGGACTGGGCACCCCGGGTCCGGGCTGGAAGGGCAGTTTAGGGGCCCCACGGTAGGAGTCGTATACATCCCGTAAATAGGGTCTTGAATTTTAACATGTTTTAAAGCTGTCGGAGACATGTTCCAAATAGCCGGTTCCAGGTCTCTAGGTCACCACCCCTGGGCTGCGATATGGAAGTAGAAAGTCCCCATAAGTAAAACATGGAGAATGGAAAGTGTCATTTTAAATTTTAATAATCGAAAATTACCAATATTAGTGTTAAATCCATAGTTTTTGTAATCACTGAGATTAATACTGTAACTTTGATTGGCTCAAAAGCTGAAAGTGCCTAACCCAACAAGATAGCAATAGCAATTAGTAAACCAATGGCAATGTGTCGCAACGGCATCTAATACGTATGACTTGAAAAAGAGGAAGAAAAATCGAAAACAGAATCGAAATTATTTACAAACAGTTCCTGTTCCGGAAACAGTTCCTGCTCCCGTTTTGATGAATGGGATCTGCGATGTATCTTGTAACAATTATACTACAAGTTAGTGGATGCTTGCCCTAAATTGGTTTTGTTCCCACCCCTCTCTCCCCGCCCCAGGGACTGGAGGATGAACGTGAACTGTATACAAAGTGTCACTATTCATCTCAGGGACCACGTAAAGTAAACTATGGATTCGACATTAATATTGGTCGTTTAAGATTATTTTTGTCACCCTCTCCCACTTCCAGGGGGTGGGGAAACTTGAACATTAAAAGTGTCAATATTCATCTCAGCGTCTCCGACAAAATAACCCTTGAAAACACATTAAAAAAATCTTATTATTATAAAAGGATACTTTAAAACTAATTAATTTTTTTATTTTAAAAATACACCGAACTCGGAACGGATAATCATCAAACAGGATAATACACACACGGATAATTGGGAGTTTGTTGTATATAAATATATCTTATTTGTTGTTGTATAACTTCGGTATATGTCGCTGACACATGTGGATCTTCATGTTCTTAGGCAGTGGAATTTGGAAATGACAACTTCATTTGCTTCGGATCCGAGACACACAACTTCATTTTCTCTTTTCAGCGTCCTGTCTTTTCTGGGAAGCACTCTTATACATGACAGACACTTCACGTTCACGACACTTCACAACACTGGCAGCAAGCAATCAGTAATTGTTAACTCACCATTGTTCTTCTGAAAAGTGTTTGATTGAAAATTAGAAAGTGGTTGTCGCTTTTTGCACCCGCGCAAGGTAGACTGGAGAGGAGGGGGAAAAGACGTACAAGCGATAAGAAACTTGCACGTGTTGCTTAGTTGATTGTTGAGGTGACAATGGGCTAGTTACTACATTTCATAGAAACCAGAAAAAAATGAAGAAAAAAGGCAAAGAAAAGATAAAGAAAAGACAAACAAGAAGAAAAGTAATACATTATAATTATTCTCGGTGTTGGTATGCGTACAGAAATATGCTCATCAATTTATTTTCGAACATAATGCACCTGCATATGAAATATTCATTTCAAGTTAAAAATCCTTAAATATGTAATTATCCTAGCCCTACTGATAACATAAATTCAGTTACTGCAATGCAGAAAAGAGGTCCTATTCTGTTTGCTCTGTTGTAAATTCAGGCTATAATGATCATCGTAATTGAACGAAAAATGACGGATGTGCCATGTTTTCTAAATGTTATTTCTGTTGTACATCGCAGTAACCTTCGGGAAAGAGTCCGTAAGGTATTGGGGGCCTTCTGGACGTAGTAAGATCTACAGTTATTTTTCTGATGTCTGTGGGAATACTCAGTGACGTGCATCTGATGTAGGCCCGCGAATTTCGTGGTTATTTTTGTTATGTTGTAGATACTTACATAAGGATTAAAAATTTATATAAAAAAACAAACTTGAGGGTGGGGCCCCAGCCGGGATTCCGGCCCTCCGGCCCTGGCCAGTCCGAGACTGCCTCTGTCTCCGATTTCCCCGACTGACCTTTGTTGTTCATCTTGCATCATTTGGAAACTAGGTAACAGACGAATTAATTGTATGTAGTTCTGCTGCATACAATTAAACTTTCGTAAAACTTGTATCAGCATTGGCGAATGCGTACTAAGACAGACTTTCATTTGCAATCCATAATCAAATATGTAACTTTCAAAAAGCTGGGTTTTGTACTAAAGTGCTTATAAACGAAACGTTCCACTATACTGGACGAAACTGACTGGTCACACAAAGACGTATTATGTCACCCCCACGAAGTAGCTTAATGCACTATAAGATACATGGAGTTTGCTTTTGAAGTGTCTGAGAAATATTTTGACTGATACTCGTACACTTGAGTGTTCAATTATATTATTGTCAAAATCTAAACACCAATTTTGTCGGCCTGAGCCAAAGTTGCCTAAAGGCCTTAACATTTAAATTCAAAATCAAAGTTGTACTTCACAGTTCAGATCAAGATTTTGGTATACTATTAAAGACGAAAGTCCTCTTGCTGACGGCGGTAGCAGTGTTCTGTGAAACATCTATTTAGCGTCTTGAGGGTTCTGAGTTCAAATCACATCTAGAACATTGATTTTTGTGGGTTTTTTAAGTGAATAAATGATTAATATAATCAAAATAGGCCGCAGTAGTCAATTAATAATCTGGTTTGCAATAAAATCTTTATATTATTTTCATGAAAGGTTTAAACGTAAACTCTAGAGGAACTCAATTTGCACACTCTACTCGTAATTTAGTGCGTTTTATAAGTAGATTCCAGCGTGAATCAGAAGGTCATGTTTTTTCCTTCAGCATAATATACTTGATGGTGCAACAGAAACTTCCTACCTTCTTCAGTTTTTAACCCAGTAGTTGGTTTCAAAAATACCTAAACATATCCAGCTTTGATTTTAGGAACAAATCCATGTGATAAATGTAAGCATGCTGCCTCGTTCTTTGCGGTCAATTGGTTCAACTTCCAATTATCATAGTTGCAACGTGGGCCTTGTGCCACATCACTCCAAAAGACTTTTGCTTCTATTTATAAAAATAAATATCATTTTGGAATTTCATTGACTTCTTTCTGGATGATCGAATTTCACACTTTCACTGACTATAAATTAAAAATTCGCATGCTAGGTAATATTTTATTCTATTGAATATTACACTAAATAGTTTAAGTGCGACACCTTCAATTTATTTCTTAAATAGTAACATGAGTTGTGTACACATGACTTAAAAGAGGTTTTGATGTTTAAGTCCTTTAAACAATCAAGGCTCTGGTCGAATGAAGAAAGTGAGAGGAAATGAGAGAATTCCGAGAAAACCCACGCACACTGGGTTTGTCCACCACAAAACTCACATGACGCGACCCAGTATCGAACCGATACCTCACGCAGAAGAGGTGGACGCTATATCGCTGAGCCACCGCGACCCCAAGAGGTTTTGATATTCTTTACAGCAATATTATTTCGGAATTCCAGTGATGGCTTTGCAAGAAATTGTGTCTGGAATAGCTGCATATTTAAGACTGAAAATTTTCAAATTCTAATTCAAGGTTCTCTAACTTTGTGAATAGTCAATGCTTCAATGCATATTAACTATCGTTAAGCTATTATTATTAGACATATTGTTTGAATTATGTTTGCATAATTTATGTTAATCTGAATATACCGCTAAGATTCAAATTGTCTACACCTTCCTGAAGAGATTTCGAATAATACTGATTGAGCTGTAATGAGTATAGGCGGAGTTGATGTATCTACGTAAGATACAAAAATGACCGTATGTATGTTTATGTATCAGAATCCTAAGAATCATACCTTTGACCTGCGAAAGTTATAAAATACGTATGCTATTATGCGATATGATTGTTTGGATAGAGTTACGTTTGCTACTCAGTTATGAATAAATATGAAATTACTGGCATTATTCTTGGTATATTTGATATAAGCTTTAGTTAAGAATACTAAAACGTTTTTAAAATTGGGTGCTGATTTATCTTCTACAAACGAATGCGATATAGGAATTAATCTTGGTCTCCAGAAACAATATACATACTTCTCCAATTGCAGTAGAAATACTAATTTTTTAGATCAACTGACAATTACAAGAGTAGTGCAATTGGCGTTGAATTTACTAGATGAGGTACAACTCTTTAATTTAACTGCAATTATATTGAAAGCGTTTTCTAGCGTATGGCTACTTGTAGAGGGCATTTACAACGTTAATAGTATACATTGTTATCTGTATTTAGAATTTTCAGTTCATAGTAAGCAACAGTTCCAATCTTGAAAGTTTTCCACAGAAATATCGAGGTAATTAAGTTATAAATAAAAATAAAATCTTTATCGATGTGTCACGTGAGCCATTTGCTATCTAACAAAACTGAAGTATTTTCAATAGATCGCAGAGAACGCGTAGCACGCCTAGGCTCATCACAGAGCTCCTTGCAGGAGCCCCTCCTAACAACATGATGGGTGGTGGAGAATATTCCTAATATTTAATTAGATGCAATGTTACCTGATTGAGCGTTTTTAGATTATCACGTAAATGTTTGAAAGGTGATTACTCCCAAAGTAAACAGTGAAGTTTCAAAATAATATGTGTTTGTAAACAGAAACAAAACACCTTCCAGACGATGACATAATTAAGGTTATTATTTAGGAAATTTGAAGGTTTTTACATTAGACTACATAGTGTGTCGGGAGGAAATGCAGAGTAAGCTTTCTGTTTTGTGATGATGTTTATTCTCCGTCAAAACTAATTTAATAATAAATTTAAGTTTAATGAGTTTTCCGGTTTTTTAAACAAACTACTCCGAAATAAAAGAGACAGTAAAAGGGGTAAGCAGGTTTCATATCACAATCTTGTATAATTTTGTCTCACAATCTACGCTAAACTTAATCAAGTTTGCACTCATATTTATTCGTGTAAAAAGTGTTCGCGTTTCTTCAATATAACTACCTATTATCTAATGAGGATTACAATTTGGAGCAAAAGGTATCGAGAACAAACGTATTTGCTGGACTGCTATGGAGCCAAACCTGATCTTCCTTTGAGTCAGAGGAAAATACTTTATTACTAAGCAACTATCAACATAATGTGCCATACCTATCACGTTTTGATCCGATACTTCTTGCGACACTAATAAATCTTGGGCAAAACCAAGAGTCTTGTGCTAAAATCGCCGCCGAAGAAACGGAGAATCGAACCTATGGCAGCAATTATGAATAGCCCCACACGCAGTACTGGACGATTACAGTCGATATCAGCTTTCAGTCAGAAATCCATATTGTTGGCGCTGTATGAAAACAAGTGGCATCCGTATGAAATCAAACTGCAAATGCAACAACACCTAAGTTAAGATGATCCAGACAGGCGGTTACAGTTAGAGCGAACCAATGAGGATCCAATATTTACTTTCTGTGTGTGGTTTAAAGATGTTCCTCTCTATGTCCGCGGTGAGGAAGATAAACAAAGCCATTGTTATGGGTCTGATGCCAACCCATCGTCCACAGATGACAGTAAAGCAGATGGCGGGAGCATGGTCATAGTATGGTGTGGGATATAGAGCACACGAATTATGGGGACGGTGTTCATCCATGGCAACATGACTCAGGAAGAAAAGAATAAAGGTCTTTCATCTTTGTACTCCTGCAAACATTTCTTTACCGGTCATCGTTTATGAAATAAATACAAAAAGCTATTTGTAGTGCCATTTTTTTCAAAATGAAGACCAGTTCTTCGACACCAAATGGTTTACGCTTTTGATATGTTATTCCGCACATTTTCCCGCATAGAATAGTTAAGAATAATTAGTATTATAGTTTTCTCATTCTTAAATCGTATTTGTCCTGAACTGTATGCTTTGACCGTCCAACTTGCTTCATGTTAGCCTAATTTATTAGCTATTGTAGCTGCTTGCAGGTATGTTGCAAGGTTCTTCATTAATTATTTTGGATTTCATTTAATTTGTTAAACATATCATAGATTTAGGAAACGTGGAAAAATATGCAAAGAGTGTTTGATCAAGTCGTGAACGAGAATGTCATATTGAAAAACTCACTATACTAGAGCTACGCAAAGCGGTGGAGTGGTAGACATTACATGATCGATTTCCATGCATCTTCCTTTGAGAAACTGTTTGTCTAGCAATAGTACTTGTTGCACAATTCTCTATACATTAATCATAATTTCACCAGTATACTGCCAAGACTTGATTATTTCAACTTCCCAGGCTGAGAATGTCTGTTTATTATATAGGTATTATAAATCATCCCTATATCTAATCATTTAATGGCGATACTCACTTACTATTCAAGCAACGTAAATGAATAACGTCTGTGGCTATTTTCAGGATAGCTCAGTACTGAACCACTACACTACTAAAGACTATTTCAACAGAACACTCTACAATGCCTGCTATGGTTTACTGTTTACTAGATGAGGTTTAATTGTTGATGTCTTCCTAACCTATTCATTAAATCTCATGCTCTTTCATACAAACCCTTCCATCTTTATGTATTAACTAACTCCGTTCAGGAGGTTTACACTGTGTATTTACGTTCAGCTATGTTGTGTGTTTCTAAGTAACGTGGAATTCCTCCTGATGACGAATACATATCCTGTTATAGATTCGAGGCTTCACTTTACGCCAGCCTTATTAAGTGTATAAGAATTCCTAGCTTTTCGTTCCGCAACGACAAATACCAATGTTCTTTCTTGGAGACGGAACGAAAATGTATGCTTTCTAAGATTCCTTTTCGCTTTCAAACGAGAATTATTAACTCGCCAGTGCGCTACATTTCTCTATAAACTATTTTCAAAAATATCTTCAGATCAAAGATTTATGCGAAAGAATTTCCTGTATGAATATCTTCTTCAATTAAGAGAAATTGTTTTGAAAATTCATTTTCAAAAGGCCACGTCTTCTTTCCTGCTTGTTTCTTTCTTGGAATGTCTCTAAATACTTTACATTCAACTGGGAATGCTTGTTTTTTATATGATGCATTCCAGCAAAAAGGGAATATTTCCACGACAAAATGAAATTTATTTTTGGTTTCAAGTGATATCATGTTTCGCATGCACAAGTATCCAGTACCAGTAACATGTTGTTTTCAGCCCTGAGTTACGTGATCCGGCTGCCATGTTGTTTGTTTAACACATATCTGAGTTAAGTTGTTGTAGTGCATATTTTTACCATATTTACGTTGAACACCACCACCAGCGGAAGGTTTTGAGAGAATTTGGTATATGAGTATATAAAATGTAAGTGTCTAACAAATAGTTCAGCAGACAGATAAATTCAAAATATTCCGTACGTATGCATATTTTGAGGGTAGTTTATATTGTTACATCCGTTACGAAATTACCAAAAACGTAGCGCTGTTTCTAAACCAGTGCCTAGTTTTCTACAATAGTTGACCAACTTATAATAGTTGTCAAGTGTATTTACTTGATGCAGCCAAACCATGGGATATGAGGATATTAATTGAGAAAGAAGCGTAACGGACTAACACCCTAGCCTATATAAAGTATAGACCACGTAACAACGACACGTTCATTGAAAGTTGTTGTTACTTTCACCAGCAAAATCTCACAGATTGTCATCGACGTACATTAATATATCTATATTGCTCTTGTTTATATGGAACGTTCGTCTTTGCGTCAGAGTAATGATAAAAAGGATACTAAAGTCAAGATTGTAGAAACGTTTAGTATTTGGAAGAAAGAACATCCCCATATTAGAATAGGAAAACCAGTGTTTGCTGCTCTCTAGCTGGAGACGTTTATCCAATGATGCAGATCGGAATATTTCCTGGTGTCATTTTACAAAATGTATTTGGAGCCCCGTTAAATGCTATGCCATTCATTACTATATCCTTGTGTACCGGAGTCCAAAGTCAGTGTTATGCGAATGTTACATTTATGCAAATCTTAAATAAAACTTATTTTGTTGACCAATTTATTCGGGTTACCTCATCTGAAGAGATCATCGAATGTACCAATAAAACAACGAAAATTGGAAAGTTGTCACCAAATGAGTTTACTTAATGCATTTAAGGAATTGTCAGGATAACTAACTGAAACGTGGTGTAATGCATTCATTGCTAAAGCATAAATGTTTAAAAGTGCTGTGCGAATGTTGCGTCCGTTACGACGGAATGCACCATATTCATTCTTTCTTGTCTAGTTTTCTTTATCCTGACTTCACTTTTATTGGGTTCTGTTGTTTGTCCTTATACCATTTTCCGTGTATGAAATTTCCCTTCCTCTCTTCACATTCAGTTCGTTCTTTCCTCTTGTGCTATTCTTTGAAAATATTTTGTATAAGGAAATCTCTTAACGAAGAGGGGTTCTCCACAACTACGTCCTTGTCGGCCGGGTGGCCAAACGGTCTGCGGCGGTAGGCCACCGGCTCGACAGTCCCGAGTTCGAGTCCCGCCAGGGAAATGGGTGTTAAATTTAACAGCTAAAGGCGAATCGTGACGGGCCGAAGTCCAAAGTTACTAAATAGACTGGCCCATATAAAAATAAAGGTTACCAAAGTTTTACGACTACGTACTTAAAAAGTTAAAGACAGCAGTATTTAATTCGATGAAGTAATCCATGAATATGTTATGCGAATCGCAATTTCAGCATTGTTTTTATCAGTTTTACTTTGATATTTTCAAACTAACAGTATATAAAGGAGGAAAATATAAAAGAGAGGAAAAACGAGAGAGAAAAAGAGAGGGGAGCGAGAGGTAGAACCAAGAGCCAGAGAGAGAGAGAGAGAGAGAGAGATGACGATGAGTGTCTTTCCTCTTCACTTCTTTCTGCTTTTGAGTTTTATAAGTACTATGTCAGACTTAGACCGTCTGTGAAAGTCTTAAAACACGTATTAAAATACTACATCTACATATGCTCATATCCTTGCTTTCCAATTATTTATTACGTGTTTGTTATGTGCTTCTTCTATTGTGCACATTATTGCTCTCTTCTAGTGGATAAATCAGCTATTTTAGGATTAGGGTTGAGCTTAAGATATCCATCGGACTATCTAACATTCAACCGTGTAAATTTTAAACAGTTATTTCATATTACGCTATCTATATAAGCTATGTTTAGCTTTATAATATAACTGTATTACAGTAGATTCGCGATTGTCCGAGGTAATTAGGACCGAGACCACCTCGGATACGGAAAAACGCGGCTAATACGGGGTGCTATTGTCGTAAAAATAACGAGAAAAGAAAAACAGGTGAGAATGAACAAAATTGGTTTCTTGTAAGGAAAAACATTAAATAAACAAAATTACAGACCTGTAAGCAAATAGAATAATAATTTCTAGAACTGGTCGTCTTCATATTCGCGCGAACTAATGGCTCCACGGCTCGTCTAACAAATAAATATCGCTTCTCGCTGTAACTGTGCCGCTATTAAGAGCTTTATTTTTATTTTTTTATCTTCCGATGACTAGGTGGGTTAACCCGGAGGCAAGTTTTCCTTTTACAGTACAACTGTGAATTGGCATTTCAATATCAAGCCCTGATTGGTTAAAATAATCGTACGGTACTAAGATTTGATTACTTGTCGAACTACATAAGATACAGTCGAACGTCGATAATTAGCGACGTCGAATATCTCTATATACACAATTTCAGATCCATAGCTTGTTTTTTTTTGTAATTTGTGTCCGCCATGTTGGATCCGTCATTTTGAATTTTACAAATGTGATGTCAGTTTCGTACTTAGCCACCTTTTAAATCAATATATATCAAGTCTCAACAAATTGAAACACAGCTTCCTATTTTGTCCACGTTTTCTGGTGTTTCGGGATGGGCATTGTTCGGATCTTCAGATGGTCGCCGCGCCCCCTAGAGGCCCCATTCAACGGAGATATTTCACATGTAACGTGTACTCGGTGTGACCTTTCCAACGATATATAACACATGCAGATTCCCGCGTACCACTTCCTCGACTTCCCTTGTAACTAATCACTTAATCACAATTTATATTTCTACCATGCCATTTGTGATAATATACAGTGATAAAAGAGCTGGATTTTGTGTTGCATGTCAGATATTTCTTTTTAATAGAGAGAACCAAAAGTTGTTTAAGGATATGATGTTTGCTCAAGTGTCTTAAGAATTTAAGATTAAGGCCGATGTGAAACAGGTTACACGTAATTCATATAGTAGTAATATCTCTAGGTGCAGTAATTCTGCCCCCCCCCCCCCCCCGGTGGGAGTGGGATCCTCGAAAGCATCCCCAAAACTTAATTTTTACGGTCATAAATCGACAGAAACCGTGTAAAACTCCACTAACACCCTCCAAATTTTGACTTTACACCCCCCGAACTGCAAATCCTGGCGGAATTCCTGTCTAGGTATGTTTTACACAATGTTAATAGGTTTATTAGTCTTCTTATGCAATCCTAATAGGTGCTTTCATGCTTCCCAATTTACAAACCAAAATCGAATCGTAATGATTACTTCTTATTAGTTAGTAGTTTATATAAGGTTTAAAATCAGAAGAGTGTAAGGCAAAATTTAAGGGCGTATTTACATAATTTTAGGTTTTCTATAGTTTACCTGTGCACAGATAATATACAGAGTGTTTCGGAATATGGTGGGAGCTCGAAGAATGGATACTTCAGATTTGCGTTCATATCGTGATTTTTGAAGCAGTTGTAAGGCTAAAACCTTACTTTTACTGTAATTTTGAACTACATAAAACCAGAGCTTAAGATACACTCCGAAAACAGATAAAGATAAACTGACTTCAAATTTAGTCTTAGATGCCATGATTTGACAGGACGTTTTAATCTGGTAAATCTAAAACCTTTTCTTAAAGTACTTTTGCACTTCATGCACTCAGTTCATACGATACACTAGCTCCTATGCAAAAGTACATGAAGAGAAACTGACCTCAGATCTAGGTCATATATCATGGTTTACCTTCCCGAATTTAAGATGGTACGGGCTTTTTAAACATAGTACCTATACACAAATTTGAAGTCTGTTTCTTTTTATCTGATTTGTTTAGACACTAGGGTGCTATACAAGCTGAGAACATAGTTCAAGAAGTACTATAAAGGGCTCGTGTAGCCTTACAAGATTAAAATGTCGTCATAAATCAAGGTTTCTGAACCCAAATCTGAAGTCCAGATATTTTCTTCGTTCTGCCCCTATTTACTGAAATAACTAGTGACTTTTGATACATCCTCTATTTATAGGGCTATAGATTGATACGGGCAGAGAGGAACTATTCAGGTATTACATATTTATAGGAACGTAGGTGCTAGACAAACAACAGCGCTACAGTAGTGAGCAAGTTCTTGATATCTGGACTGTTTATTAATTCTGATTAACCTGTATTTTGTAAATCATGTACATTTTACATGTGTAAATATATTTCTCTAATTACTAATTTGAGCACGTTTAAGTTTTCATCGGGAAAACAGTTTTATTGATGTTACGCTTATAATGAGCTACTCAAAATTTCATATAACTCTGTATTATTCGACGAATTATATATTTGGTGCCCGCTAGATGGCAGCAAAAACAGTTGAACTTTTCGAGGTGAAACATTTTTTTTGTTATGGCTAGTTTTGAAGAATTTCACATTGTTTTCATATAGTTTTATTATTTGCAACTAATTTCATTTTTGTATATTGTTTCGAAAGTATATTAAATGTTTAAAAACATAGTAAAATAAACTACTTCATATATGAATGTTAACAGATTGTTGTTACGGGTAGACGAGTAATCAAATCTTAGCACCGTAGGATTATTTTAACCAATCAGAGCTAGATATTGAAATGCCCGTTCACAGTTGTACTGTAAAAGGAAATCTTGCAACCCGGATGCTCTGTTGACCGGGAATCGGATAATGGCGAGTCTACTGTATTAACATTATTGGAATGTATTCTCCCTCCATGTCATCGCATTCCGCCAGAGCTGTAGAAGGCTTGTTATACACCATTGGTACCGACAGCTTTGATTATGCATTGTATTAATGGCTCTACAAAACAAATAAACTCTTTGCTATAGTAATGTTTCCATTGCATTTGAAGACTACAGGAAAAGTCCATTTTTGTCAATTTTTTTTTTACCAAATTGAGATAATAGGATCATCTGTATGCTCTTTGAAAGGCCTTTTCAACAAACTATTATACATGAAGAATACGCGTAGTTCGCCTATTACAAGCAAGTCTTTATTTCAAATGCAGGATCTACGCAAAGCTAATTGTGGAGTTTTAAAACGCTCTTTTGCAAGAGCACGTACAAAGCACACACTTTGCCTGTGGTTCTCATATGGCATTTCATTTTTTTTTTTGAAGAGATCGTAAATCTATTTTCTGACAGTAACTTCAACCAAAATCAAAAACTTCAAGCAAAAATGGAACAAACTAATATAATGGTTTTCAAGCTGCGGTCGTCCTGGGCGTTGCGTGTTCTGATCGATGCTCCTTCATTTACTTAATACTACTCCTTACGTGGCAGTGTACACTGTATATCATGACAACTCTGTACCCTTCCTGCATACTGGAAACAGTCCCTTAAAACGTTTAGATGCATTGGAGCCCATGAAACCCTATTTTTCATTCATAAATTTTGCTCTACTTCAGTGAGTATAACTTTAACTTGCATTCACTTTTCTTCTGCATTTTGAGAAGAAAAATCACTTCACTGCACGTGACAGCTGACACAGAGCGTTAATTCACAGAAGGAAGGAATCTAGGGAGTTGTGGTGAAGGACAGAACACTATGAGAATTGCTACATCGAATTGAAATTTCGCCATACAGAAGTCGCAGAATACAAGCCTTCGTGATATTATTCCAAGAAGACTCCGGATGTATTAGCACTACGTATCATTGATTACAGTAAATAACTTATCACATTTTTTTTATTAATAGTTTGTGAAGTACTTTACATTTCAATCAAATTAAAATATATTTCTTTTAATGGGGAATGACCAGTTTACAAGAACAGTAAGCCTAAATGACAAACTAGGTAAGTTATTGCTGTTGAAAAGCTTAAAATCTGTCTTCTAAACATTTTGAGTTATTCTTTCAACATTGTTACCACTCCCTGAATCACATGCGATATACGATGTTTTCATTTCAGAGACACACATTTTTAGTTACATTGCTTTCAGAGAGAGAGAGAGAGAATAAAGCTTTTTATTCTTACTATCTTAACACAATGGTAATGTGGTAGCATTTTTGGAAGCGGAGAAAAAGTCGAACCACAGCGAAGTACAGTAATGATTTCAATGACGAAAGTATGAGATTTATCTTGAAATTCAAACAAAAGAAGATAAGGGCCCTGTCCAAAACGACAGTTGTTGACTTTCACTGTAAAACACACTGACATTTTTAATTTATCTCCTGTCCCCCTCCCTCTCTCTCTGTCTCTCTCTCTCTCTCTTTCTGTGTGTGTATGTGGGAGAGAGTGCGTTTTTGTCCTTTTCTTCACTAAGATCGTCGAAAAGAAAAAAACTGAAGCTATGGGATTTACATGTCCATAATGGCGCTTAACACTGAGTGACGTAGAGGTCATGACAAAATGAAAGCCATATTCGTTGAATTACGTAAAAGGAATGAAAGAAGAAACACATGATAAGAGCAGTGGCCTAATGTTGTATGTAGAGAGAAGACAGATCAGAAACTCAGAATGGTTATTACCTTCCTAAACTTTTCTCTAAAATAAAAATTATTCTTTTCCTGTTTTCAGAGGATATATTTCGAGTACAGTATATGATAAGGCACACTCTTTGTAAGCATTTATAATTTTGCCGATGTGGGCACGAATCCCATAGCTGGAAAATCTTATTTTTTTTTTTATTTTTTTATTTTTTTATGAAACACAGTAGTAATGTGATCGGCTTAAGGTAATAAGATTAACAGTTCATTTTAACAGTTTAAGTTTACATTTCTCTTCTGATATGAGTTTCTTCTACCACGTTATATTAACATTGGATTTACTCTACATGCCCTATAGTTAACATTACGCGGTTTGAATTGACAATGAAAAATGAGCGTGAGGTACCTTATTACTCCTGACACCCAGTATATTATATTCATAATGTTCATTCTCATCTATGTTATTTATGTGCATGTATGAATTTATTTATGATGTTTAAGCATAATACTCGTCCGGGATAGGGGAGGTGGGGTTACAGGATTCTGGGAGGATTAAAAAAAATATTTTAAGGCTTTGAGACATCTGAGGCGCAGGCCGGGTAATGTGGGTGTATGTGTTGGAAGGGAAACGCCAGGGCCTAGTTTGTAGGCACCATCCTCGCATTTGCCCAGTATAGCTGAAGAAATATCTTTGAAAACCATAAGTCAGAATAGTCAGCCGCTGGAATCGAACCCAAGACCTCCGGAATGCTAAGCGACCGTTCTAACACTGAGTCACAGGCGCTCGGTACTGGAAGGATTAGAACAGGGTCTAAGTTGATGGTACCATCCTGGTGTTTGTTGAGGACATACCCTGGTAAGGTTGCCGCAGCGTGTGAATTAAGGTATTTTTGTAGGAAGAATAATGTATTGTCGATAAGAAAATACTGTGATAAATCTAATACGTGTACCCACATGCAGACTCACAGGGGATTTCCCCCTCATCCTCCCGTGGCAGTTTGCACACTGGATTACCGTAAGTTTGTCGTATCTGACTTTTGTGAATTCGAGTATACTTTACAAACTTAGGGGAGTCGTAGAATTATACCTTAAATTTTTCACCTACGACAGCTTTTGTGAATCTCGTCCAAGAGTTATTCCTACGCTTGTGACACATTTTGGCAAAATTGGATTTATGTGATTTGACTAATTGTAGGAACAAATTCCTCGTCATTTAACATAATAATAATATATTTTAAAATAAGTGAGTCTTGGCATGGCTATAGTATAACCACCCCAGTTATCGAGGATATATATCTATGGTGGAAAGCCATTTTCAGAGTAATGCTAAAATAATTATGATATTTTTCAAAATTAGAGTGCATTTGAAAAATGTTTTCCTGTAACTCCTTTTCCGACCTCTCTTATCAATTACATTTTATCAATACAAAGGAAATCTTGGCTTGTAACGATCCGTTTACGTACAGTATAAATCTGCAGACACTTGCGGACATTTAGTTATGGGTTACAAGTGTAGATGATTACACTGAGATTTTGAGAAACGGAATGGCTAGTAATACTAGTCATATTCACTTATGATACTAGTCCGTGGAATTGTAGCTAGTATTTTAGAACTGTAAATTTGAGAAACAGAAACTTGTGAAGGAAACGCTTGGCATTACGTAATGGGTTTTGAGTTCAAAACCTGTGAAGAACTATAGGCAACATTACATTTTGAGATGATGTTATAAAAACTAGATAAGATATACATTTACAATGGAATTTGCAAGATTTAGTCGTTGATAATTTTGGCAACTAACATTCTGGTGACTTAAAGCTATTCCTATCTATACTAGACTACAGAGCTTCCTAGAAATAGTGTTTATATTTACTGCGCTTGATATATTTGTCAGACTTCAGTCAGGGATCCATAATAACTATAAATGGATCTGACCATTAATAATTATCTACAATGAATAAAGACTTTCCATGTTAAAGTGCGAATAGTTGACCTAACATTTAACAATCTTAGAATGCATTTACTTGAATTCACATTGTTGCGAGGGGCTGAGGGGACAATTCGACACACAGAAGTTTAAACCAACTGTTTTGAAAATTATTAATAATCTATAAATTATCAATCTGGTCGCCTCATGACGGTCCGTGACCTGTGTTCTGGTTGATGTCTTAGTTACGAACGACCCGATGTTGCTTTACTCAAAAGTATATTAACTCTGAAAGAGACAATTCCCCGGAAGGCTACGTGTCTGAATTCGACGTTAGGTCATGCCATCGCCATAGCTGGTAATATTTCCATATAAGGTAATTGACGAACAAATGGAATGGTTGTTTTCGTTACTCACTCCTTATTTGCTAGGCAATTTCCTGTACAGAACTGATGCAACGCTTTGCCTTATGTCATAGGGATGTCACCCTTGAATCATGTTTCTTTTTTATTGACAATTACAAAACGCCTCCAGGATTCTCATTGCCTTTTTCTAAATGATTTATGAAATAGGTTTCAAAGAATCCAAAATAAACGCTAAATAATTTGAAATTTGTGATAAGGATATTTGGGGTAGGATTATTAGGGATTATCGCGATAATCCCTAATCTATACTGCTCACCATTAAACATGCGACACCAAGAAGGAGAGCACATAGCAGCACCAAATTTTGTACATAGAAACCTTACGGTACCACTAGAAAATGATTGAACTTACCGTCTGTACGATGCATCACAACGTGGCGAAAGCGGAACAAATCTGCCGAAGGCCAGTAGCCTGTGGGCCAACCATGATGGTTCAGAACGGCTGCAACACGGCAAGGCATACAGAGAATGAGCCCTTCGATGTCCTCCTCGGGTATGGCAACCCATGCGTCTTCGACACGATGCCACAGCTCATTAATTGTAGCTGGAGTAGGACGCTGGCGTGAGAGGTGTTGTGCAATCATGGACCAGATGTATTCAATCGGCGAGAGATCAGGTGAACGCGGCCGATCAAGGAAGAAAGAGAACATTGTGTCCATCCAGGAAGGCTAGGACAACACGTGCCACATACGGGCGCGCGTTATCCTGCTGGAATAAGATCCCCGGCAGGGCCTGCACTAAAGGGACCACAACTGGGTCCAAGACATTGACGATGTGCTATTGGCTGGTCATATGTCCGTCAACGGGCGCAGAACGGGCACAGAATTCAATAACACCTGATACTATAAAACCTTGAGCCGTACTAACGTACCGATGCTGAACGCGGGCGTCATCCAGCCTAAATCTACGGTATCCACAGATACGTATGTGGCCATTATGATGCTGCAGAAAGAAGCCGGATTCGTCTTAAAAGAGGATGTCCTGCCATTCGGCTCTCCATGCGCGACGTTCGAGGCACCATTGTAGTCCCTCTGGCAGAAGACGTACAAGTGTCCGTGGGGATACTGAGCGCTTTGCAACATCTGCCAGTGTGTGCACCAGTGCTCTGGATCCCCAGTAGCACATAAACGTGTTTAAACGTTGATTTTTGGTTTAGTTTGTTGATTAAATGTTATCAGTTGAAAATAGTACATTTAATTTTAAATCATATTTCAACAAAGACACGCTATTGCTGGGAAGATGTTAATTCAACGTGGTTTCAACTGCTATTTTCAACTATGGCATAGATTTCATTTCATGGGATACTTTTTAATTTAATGGAATAAAATTTGTAATTAAAAGCTAATTTAATGGCATTAACTATTATTTTGTGTTCTTTCTTGGATGTTGAAAACACGCGCAATTTCAAACTATATCTCAACGAAAATGTGATTTCCTTAATTGGACGTTAATATGACGTGTTTCTAACTATTATATTGAACTGTGCCCTAGATTATTTTTACAAGTTAATTGCATAAAAATTGTGCTTAAAAGTGAATAGAATAAAATTAACTACGTATGTTTTGTTCATCATTTCCATGTTGAAAACAGATTGAATTTTAAACTATGTTTCAACGAACATTTAATTTCATTAATAGGGCGATAGTATGAAGCCATTTTAAATATTCTCTGGACTATGACATAGATTTCGCTTTATATTCATTTTCCTAAGTACTTCTTGAAAATACACATCTTATAGTGTAGCTATGGCCAAAATGTTAAATTAGAAAAATGCACAGGAAAAGTATTCTTTATTCTTTCTTGCATGATGCTGAAACGACCGTCTGGATTAGTGGCGCTTTCAAGACTCCCTTTTCTTATAGATTCCGTAAAAGAGTAATGAATCTCAAGGTGACTTCGTGGCCCAGGGGTAACGTGTCGAGCTTCCAACGACGAGTACGAAACGTTCCAGCGTCGAATCCTACATAAGACACTTTGATTATTTACTGTTGCAATGTTAATACTGTATATCATAATGAGAGCAACTGACTAAATGTGTATAGCAATAGACAGCAACCTTACTCTTTTTTGGTAAACTTCATCGTTCGCTTCTTGATTTCAACTAGTTTCTTCTCAACCATTAGTCAACGTCGAATAAACCGTTGAACAGGCGGACATTTCGGTACATTTACGACGTTAAAATAACGTTTCGGTACTAACGTTTAAGCCACGTATTTTTAACATATGTGTGCTACTGGGAATGTGACTGCTTGATACGCACAAGCCGTCTGTCATCGTGGCCCGTTGTATGGCGTGGTCGTTATTACAAGGTAACCAAAAAAAAAGTTTTTGCCGTTCTAGAGCAGTGATAAACAAAGAGCAATACAGTGGACGGTACGTACTTTAGGTTTGAAAGTAAGCTACATCAGCATCCACAACCTCTTGCCAACGTTTCTGCAGCTGCCAAATACCCTGGTGATAAAAGTCGGCGGTCTTCGAGGCAAAGAAGTCCGTGAGTGCGTTTCCCAGCTCTCCCTCACTGGCGAAGGATCTCACACGAAGGTGGTTGTCGATGGAATGAAACAGGTGATAATCTGTTAGCCCAAGGTCTAATGAATATGGTGCATGGCACAGTGTCTCCCAGAAAAATTGCTGAAGGGTCTCCGGTTTTCTCTTTGCCACATGTAGCTGGCCAGTGTCGTGGAGGAACAACACACCCTTGCGATTCACCAATGCCAGCTCCTGCCGCAGTGCACGGTGCACCCTTTACAACTGCTGTGAGTAGAGGTCAGCAGTGATGGTTTGACCAGGTGGAATTAGCTCGTAATGCACCACTTGGCGACAAGTCCACCATGCAGAGAGCATAACCTTTCGTAAGTGGAGAAGTGGTCTTGAGGTGTGAGGAACAGTTAAGTGGCGACAACCAATGTCTGGTACGCTTATGAGTGTCAAAGAGGGCACACTTTTAGTCACCAGTGAGCACGCGATCAAATATGGGTGTGTTCAGGTACTGAGTGAGAAAGGACAAACAGGCGGTCACTCGTTGTTCCTTGTTGGCTGCCGACAATGTGTTGGATACCCACTTGCTTAACCTGTATGACTTCCCTATCCCATGCATGCACAGTCTGAATATCTCAGCGGAAACATGGAACCTTTCATCACACATGAGACCACTGTCCTCTTCCCGATGGCTATTTTCAGGGCCTCGTCATCCAACACGTGTTGTCGTCCACTGCGGGGTTCATCAGCAAGGTTCACATCCCCCGAACGGAATTTCTGGAACCAATGCCTGGCGGTGCGTTCACGGCATTCTCATCAAATGCCTGGCATATGCGGCGACTTGAAGCAGCTGACAAGCCCACTTTAAAGTCATAAAACAAACACAGACGAACAAGCTGCTTCGATACCTCCATTTCTCTTGTACACTGGAAAAGCTATGACTGCTGTGTGTGAGCACCGTGCTTGTATTACTGAAAGTCGATGGTCAGACTAACTCCCGATCGCTTGGCAGGCGCGTGCGTAATTTCGTTTCCGCTCTGTGATGATGATTGCGCATGATTAATGGGACATCAGAAACGGCAATAACTTTTTGGTTACCTTGTAAAATCGTTGCGTAGTGCCTTCGTGGAGCATTGTGGATGCAGTTCATCCAATACTAACATCAATGTCGCGGAAGGATAAACTACACTCACGATATGCCACAATTCTTTCGCAATCAAATGTACAGACCTACTGACAGAGCTGCCGCATTCGACAACGCGGTATCTTTAGACCATATACGCACATTCACGTCACAACAGTAGTCGTCTACCACTGCACTGTGGGTGTCTGGTCTGCCTATGATTGTAGTTTCTAGATGGCATATTCGGGGTCTCGGATGCGTCACGGATCTGTCGTGCTATTGAGCTGTTTATCTGCCCATGCTCTACATATTTTGCAAATTTTGTATTAATCCGATGTCTTCTTGGATATGCATTTTAAATGGCGAACAGTGTATAGTAACCTAAATAATGAACAGTGAGATGTGGTGTGAAGAATTGTGCTCCCGTCATATTAATATATTTATCATTTTTATTAGAATTATGAGATAATTTCAGAAACGAGTACTTTCTAGGTAATATTTTTAACAGTTTATTTTTAGGAAAAGCACGGTCTATAAACTTTGCGGTTGGAAATTCTGTAGAAAACTTTTGGGAGTCCCTTTCGTGTTACGATGTTTCGTCAGGATTCCCCATCCCAAAAATATGGACGTTATATGTGTATCATACTAAGCTGAAATGCTTATTCATCGCTTTAAAAAGACCACATAGGAATTCGTTATCAGGACTTATACGCTCCAGCATTTCGACAGGGAAGTTAGTGAGTAGCACATGGGCTGTAGGTTTGGGATGACAACAGCTTCAGACGGAATGCCTTAGTGTGCAACCGCTTTCACACCGCTTGCCACACTGGCATAGCCCGCATTGCTAGTTCATGTTCCACAATCGTACCAAACTTTTGCACCATGCTCTCAAGACACTTTGAACGTTTCGATTGTCTCCTCTTACACAAGCAGTCCTCTCTTTCACACAAGCATTCCGTCGTCGTATGGAACTGAGGAGTACAGAGAACGAAGGTGTAACCAAGAAAGATAATTTCTCGTAATTCGCATTTTAACGTCTAACTCTTCCATCTACTCAGGGTCGCCAACAGGGGGGATGTATGGCGCGAGCTACGCCACTTAGAAAAATTTTGGGGGGAATAAAAAAATTGGGGGGGATTCTACGCTACTGTCGAACTAGCAATTTTACTATCGTTTGTCGGAATAGCATTAAATCGCGATTTTGAGAAGCTAATTTTCAAAAATTTCCCGGGGGTTAACTCGCTGTTGCTCGATGAATGAAGTACCGTGCAAGTAGCCACCTGAAGTTAGTTACAAATATAAAAATTATATTTTAAAAAACAAAAACATTGAAGTATACACTTCAAATAGTTTTGCAGTCTACTCTATTACCAACTTCTTTGTTCAATGAAAAGCGCAACGATCGCAGCAAAAACTCTGGGAACACGACGTCGATTCCTGTCTGGGACAAAAATATAAACCTTCTCGCAGGAACTTGGCGAACTCGCCTAAAAATTATAGTGAAATTTTAAGATTTGTAAACACAAAAATAGCTAAGAACCCTTGAGGGTTGCTCAACTTCTTATTAAACAAATTACTTACTTACTTACTCTATGGCTCACGGAACGCACAAGTAGATCGTCGCAGTAACAAACGTTTGTCATAGAATTCTATTATGGACAAGATCAAGCCAGAACTTATAAAATAAATATTGTTCAAAAATATTTTTTTCACTCTGCCTGAAACAAATAGCAAACGGTGAAGAGAAAAAAAAACAACCTGAAAGGACCTGCCGCTTAGGCGAAACACTAATACTAGACAAAAAAGATATCAGGTATACCACTTCTGTGGTTATCCTCAGCACAAAATGATACAAGCACTATTCCCTTGGATCTTAAGAATTCATGGATTATTCGTGGAATATTCCCGAATACTTCTGTGTTAGAGACAAAACACAAATGAACAACAATTACAAAGAATATAGCAAACCCGCTCTGTTAGGATACTTTAAACTTAGGTTTTGTGTCCCTGAGCATACTAAGCACCAATGTTTGGTCTTTTTTCCAGAACTGAACTTCTAAAAAATGTACAAAAAAGGGGCCCACTATCACACATGTCAAACTTTTTACAAAAAATTACATATTACAAAGAGAACATATATTATTAGCCACTACTGTGGACTACGCTGCTGCTTAATTACACGCACTCAAATACCACTGGTGCATAGTTAACAAACATAAAACCGAGTCTAAACCAAAAAGTAAAATGCAACCACAAAACACTGCAAGCCACATTGGTTCTAGAAAACAGGTGCGCACCTGGAAAGATTATCAAATGATGAAACCGAATATATTTTTCGGGAGATGAAAATGTCCAGTAGCAAATTTGTGTATGAAACTCACATATACTACACTCTCTAAAAATTATTTAAGCCTCTTAGGAATGACTACCAAGCTAGTACATTTGTGATGTACATAAAGCTTCAAACACTCGAAGCTAAAGATAGCAGCATAATATTGCTGAAAAAAAACAAACAGATTTCACCAAACAAACAGCTTAGTACCCAAAACTAAATAAAAATATGTATTGCAAAAAATGAAACAAGGGAAATGCCCTAAACTTTTACCTACAAACACGGAGAAAACAAACACTCTCATAATGAAATATCTGTAAGGAAACTCAGTCAATCCACATACATAACGGCGAAGTTCGTTTAAGGGGACATAATACTCACATATGAATTCAGAAACATTCGGAAAGATCCAAATAACAAAGATATGAAAGAAAAACTTCCCTCGATTAATTGACATAATATTCGACCTTTTTGAGAGAGGTGAACAAACGCCACACTTCGAAATCCAAAATAAAGTTCCTGGAAGCACTTAAACCTAAAAAATAACATAAAAGCTAGCAGCTACGAGGTACTCATGAAACCTGGAGCCCTTTTCAGCTTGAAAAGTTACATAAATGGCTCCCACTGAATATACCACACATATCAGCCCAAATATTAGACTTTCTGGCCCCTACGCACAAGTTAACGGAAGTGCCTATTGAATTCCAGGGCTTCGGGCCTCGATGCCTAATGATCATAAAATAATAAGAACCCAAACTGTATATGCGGACTGTGGTGGCTCCGAGGTTCTGGGCCTCAAACCCCATTGCAAGAATTATATCATTTCAGTAAAGGTATAGCTAAACTTAAAATATTTTATTTAGATATCCCTATAGTTTTGTACTCATTTCACAGGTACATAATAGCTATAAGGTGTGCTGTGCTAAGGTATGGTAGTAGTTACTGCGACAGTCTTCGATAGATCCAGGATCCAGCTGTGTAATTTTAAGAGAACAACATTAAATTTATTTTTCCGTTTTTTCTTAGTTTAAAATTTTGAAGTCTCAGGTTATTCTGAAATAATATGAAATTTAGTAGTTCTCATTTTTTTTTTTACAAGTTAACTTTTTTATAAACATATTTTCGTACAAAATAAATTTTCACAGCCTTAAGCTGTTCTATTTTGTAGTATTGTACTAAAATTTTTAAAAAGTTCCCCTAAATAAGCACAATACTTTGCTTATGATTTTAGAGTCTGAGTAGCATTAATACACCATTTTGAGAAACTTATTTTCAAAAATTTTCCGCTGCAGGTTCTGGAACCTGTTCACCTGGGTTGGACATTGTATCATCCGCCGGTTGGACATTGTATCAAATTTAAGTTGTGGGTAATAGTCTTAAGGGGGAAGAAGATTGTTGTTTTTTGGGGGGAATGCGCCATCAGCTTTAGGGGGGATGGGCACCCCTGCATCTAGTACTATGGATTTTGTATACTTAATACCGCTATAACTTGTGTTTTACTTGCCCCTTTGTGTTGACATTTTCCCAGGAATCCTGTCATTGTTTAGTACTTGTTACGATGCGAAGTTATTATTAATAAAAACGGACATCTTCCTTCTTTCCTTCTACTCTTCAACTGCTTATAATCTGGACTAAAATCAGCGAAACAAAAAATGTAGGTATGTCAGATGACTTTAATGGTTACAATCTGAATATAGAGTACTGAATGTACAAATATGGGGCCCATACCTTGAGCATTTTGTGTAATTCAAGATTTTGGCCAACATGGCAACCGTACAAGTGGTAATAATATTTATGGACTATTTTGTCGATATATTGCATATTGAATCATATGTTTTAGGTGATAGATTGTGATAGTAACGTCAGAAATATTATGATGTTGATACAAATCAAAATATCTAAGATGGCAGGCAATATGGCCGTCTAGAAAAGTCTCAGCTCATTAACACTGAGAGAAGAATAACAGAAATTGGTGTGTAATGTATATAGTTAATGTTATTATCAATTTTTTATTTAGTTCACAATGGTTCGTGGTGTCATCAAATCTTGCAACGTTAATTTAACTCATGCCCCGACGTCATAGAATGATGAAATTTTGCACAGCGACGTAAGTCCGGTGACAATACAATATTCCGTTGTTACTTTCATAGATGTCTATATATTTATATGTTTTAAAAGCATATTTTAATATTTTTAATACAGACTTCTTTATCCTAAAATAAATACTAACCAGCAATGATATGGGATTTTGCTGGTTTCCAAACTTTTTAGGATTTGGTTCACAAAACAGCTTGAGAAAAAAATAATAAAAAAGCTTTTTAAAGACATTCTTTTCTTAAACAATTCGTACTAAAAAGTAAAAAATAATTTTGTTTATGCATGACTAATAAGAAAAGTATGGGGGGCGCTCTCATATACAGTCACTTTATAAATTCTTCAATTGGCGCGCCAAATGCTTTTCTTTTTAGTCATGCATAAACAAAATTATGTTTTACTTTTTAGTACTAATTGTTTAAGAAGAGAATATCTTAAAAAAGTTTTTTTTTGTTTCTCTAATCATTTATTTGTATAAATGTGGTATTTCTTAATGTCACAGAAATTCAATGCAGTACAGCGGGATTTTAATCAATATGTGCTGTCAGTGACAATACTAATGCGAAATATTGAGATAAACAGTTCACAAGTAAAGGTTCATGTTACTATTTTCCGATGTTCCTCTAATAGTTAATGCCTCAATGAAGTAAGAAACTGTCACAGATCACAAGTACTTTCAATCACTACAGACGAACAGAACTATGTCTGTCTTCAACAGAAGCATATATTCTGAATAGTATTCTGACGTGTAAGCACGTTCTGATAGTGTCTAGGACCTGATATTGTCTATTGACATCATCAATACAGTTGATATGAGTGGCCATATAACCCCAACGTCCATTGCAGATGGTTTTCAGGAGAGTAGTTGGTACTCATCATTTTCAACATGTCTTTTAGCTTCGTCTAAGTAGCCGATGTTAAAATAAAATGGTTCTAATGTTTTATTTAGTTCGTCACGATATAATCCAAATAGTGTCGAAATCATGTTGGGTGAGTCTGGTTAATCTCCTTCTGTTCAAATACAGACCTGGGATGAACCTTTTTTTATTTTCTCAGAACACTTTCGAAGCCATTCTGTGTTAATGGTAGGCATTGATTGTAATTTTATCATCCAGAAGTCGTGCAAAACAAGTCTTTTAAATATTACATTGAAAGTGCAGCTGTTTTATAAGTTATCCATGAGAATAAATAAATTACAATGATTCTTTTGTTTAATAACAAGCAAGTAATTCTGTAAGAAATTTTAAATTTTATAAACTAGTTTTACTAAGTGTAAACTAGCAAGCTTATTTCAAGAATAAACTTAATTAGTTCGGTTCTAAAATAGAAACTCATGTATCTGAAGGTTTGAGTGACTCTTGAGTACACATACACTTTTTCCACTCAATGAATTCCACATGATTCACAGTGGAAACATTTGACGTGCAAAATGTTTTTGATGGTTTTTGGTTGAAGAGAATTTTTGTTTTTGTTTCTATTTCACTTTAATACAATAATAATTTTTGTTTTTATTTAGAAACGCAGAAAACTCCAGCTGATAAGAAAGAACAATTATATATGATTACAGTGTCGAGAGCATCAAATTAATCTCAAAATGTAAACGAAGAAAATGAGAGCGCTTCTCCAAAAGAATTGTTCGCTTCCTTCGTGAAATATCCTGATATTTGTTATCTCTCTCTCCCCTTTTCTCTATTTCTCTGTGTTTGTTTGCTTATCTGTGTTTCTTTCTTCACTAAGATCCGCGGAAAGATACGCTGAAAGTACGGGAATATACGCATGATGGCGTTTCACGCTAACTGACTAAGATCGGATGTTAAATCTCAACCCATATTCTTGGAAGTTAATAAAACGTCAAGAAAGAAGGGACACGTGATAGGACCAATATCCTAATATTCGAGTAGAAATGAGATAGAACGAAAATCCACAACAAACCCCTTCTCAAGCTATTCTCTAGAAGACTGATTTCCTTTCCTAGTTTTAAGGCGATAGATCTCATGTAAGTAACACAATCATAGATTATAGAATTGAATTGATCATCGTTTCACTGCATTTTGTCAGGGAAATAAAACAATGCCACGAGGATTACTACTTTGATAATTTTCGAATTCTTGATGATCTGATGTCAAATGTATTGAATTACTTTTTCATTTATTATTATAAACACTCCGGTATCAGAAATAAGCTTCTTTGAATTTCCATTTTGAATTTTATTTAAAGTCTCTAGGAAACTTTGACTCAGGCTGGATAAGCTTCGCTTTTCGGAAAACTTCTGTTAACAATTGAGCCTTGAGTTCGGAATAATTAGTGTTCTTACTTACACTTCATGCCACGGTCGCATATAACCCGTAACATGTTTCCGTAGTGCGAAGGAGGGAACCTGCACAATTTTGTGAACATAGTGTAGCAACGCTCACGCATTCAAGGAAAGAAAGCCTGCACCAGTGTTTGTATGTGACCAAGCGAAGCCCGCCGCTTCACGCGCCCACTTAGCAACGCCGCACCAACTCGTTGACAGATGCGGTAGAACGTATCGCATGGCTATGATTAAAATGTCCGTATGACGCTGGAAAATATATATATATATATTTAGTTTCAGAACGCAAGGAAATGAATCGTCAATATTCAGTGATCCAGGAAATATAATAATTATTCAGGACACGGAGAAAATATTGGCAAAACTGGATAAGTATTTAGGGCAGTGTGTAGAGCGGTACGCGAATTTTCGCATTTTGAAAAGACAATAAGATAACATTTTACAATTTAATAACATACAATGTCGAGGAGAATGCAAAATTCGTTGAACGTTTCTTCTATACTGTAAGAAACAAAAAATCTCAAACTGGCTCCGACTAAATTTGATTCAATTTTAGCAAGTGACATTGCTAAAAAATGAGAAAATATTTCTCAAGTATGAAACAGTTCTTCATTTTATGAGAAAAGTTTTCTCATTTTTGAGCACTACCTCTTGCTCAACACTGAATAAAAATTTAACTTATTTATTATTTTTTTTTAGCTAGAGATTTTTTGCTCAATTTTGAATATTTTTTTAACAGTGTACTGAATACAAAATTGTTCCACCAATAAAAGAATATAAAATAGTCTGTCAACTTTTCAAGTATGAATGCTGTAATAGTTCTAGTTTAGTTTGTAGTCCCACTGGAAATCTAACACATTGCGCAGTAATACGTGAATCATTTTCACAGTTCAGCGTCTTTCACCATTCAAAGAGAAATAATTTTGCGACTGTGATTTATTCTAAATTTGTTCAGTAGGTCAGTCACTTGTTTTTCAGTCTATGCGTGTCAATCAATCTTCATTTGTTGTGCCATCGTAACATGTTTATTACTTTGCAAACCTTATGTATGTTTTAGATAGTATTTCAGGCTATTTATGTTGTTTTAATTTTTTTCTGTAGGTAACAACTCCATTAATTACAGTACTTCAAATAAGGTATTGTAGGAAGACGGAGTAATATATCAGTTTAGCTACTTATCCCATACACCACTGAAAACATATGCGAACGACTAATTTTGCATCCCTATAGCTACAAAACATACATAAATGCGTGCAAAATACCTAAAACTGTGTATAATATTAGAGGGATCACGTGATCCGTAGACGCACAAAACCCATGGTTAATTCCTTATAATTAGCAACTAGTTTCATTTGACGTTGAAGGTACTTCAAATGTTAGATTCATGGTTTCAGATCCATATTATGCAGAATATGGTTTAAAAGCAGGGGAAGATGTGAGTTAAAAGACATAATGTAGACGGTAGTAGGTGTATCCTTCGACTATTACTCCTTGCTTTTAATCATGTTTCACATTGTGTGCATCCGAACACTATTTTACAAAAGTAGTTACGTTATAAAGGGACCATCTTCTGCTATTAGTAAAAGGTATTATTTCTAACTGCTTGTTTAACAGGAACTACGCCAGGAATGTAATCAAAGGAGAGTGTCTAAAGTCATTGGGGGGTGTAATGCATATCCATTTATACAATATTATGCAGTCACGCATATATAGCTTACTATATATCCATACATGCGCGAGCGCAAACGCGTATGTGTAATATTGTTTCCAGAGTGAGATTTGTGCATAACCACGTAATGACAACTTGATTAATTGAATGTAAATATCATTATTATTATTAGGCATATTTTGAATTATTGCGAAAAAAATAGAACGACTTATTCCTCTGGCGTTGGATAGAAAACTTATTTCAAACTATGAGGAGAGTTGATCTTCACGCTTCGGATGATTTTCGTTGATTAGAATGAACTACCAAAAGAACTAATCTCTTTCAAATAATTTTATTTATTTATTTTTATATATTTAGTGACAACACAACAGGCAATGGCCTAATTATAGTGTTGAGCTTTACAAAGTAGTTGTACTTAATTGACAATTGCATCTCTAAATTCTTTAGGCGACATAAAGCATACGTCCAGATCATTGTGAACTGTACAGAGTTGGTTATATATAGTACAAATTCTCCAGATTGGTGACCTCATTAAGATATTGGTTCTTGCCTTTTTACAGTGGAAGATACCAGTATTATTAAAGCGAGTTTTAGATGAGACACCAAACTATAATGTTGAAACTAAATCTATAAAATCTAACTTATTTTGAACAATTTTTTGAAGAAACAACAGATCAGCAATGTTGCGCCTTTGTTCCAAGCTCTGAATATTAAAGTTCTCAATGACTGCATTGTAACTATCATAAGCAGGATAGATTCAAGTTTCTTTAAAAGTCAGGAATTTAAGAAATTTTGATTGGATTTTCTCTAATTGTTGGCAATGTTTCAATTGATATGGATTCCAAATAGAAGAAGCATATTCTACCTTGGAGCGAACATAAGCATAGTAATTTTTTTCCTATGTTGATATGTTGTTGAATTCTCTTCCCGTCCTAATTACGAATCCTAGTAACTTCAAGGCTTCATTTGTTATATTTGTAACATGTATGTTAAAAGTCGATTTCGAGTCAAAACTGACACCAAGATCCTTAACTACAGTAGGTCTGTTTAGTATTATTTTATTAATGAAATAATCAAATTTATGAGTGGTTTTATTTCTATTAAATGGTAATACTTTATATTTACTTATGTTGACTCCAAGTTGATTAATAGCACACCAGTTTCCAATATTATCCAAGCTTTGCTGAAGTCTTATGCAGCCTCCGATAGAGTCGACTTTTGTATATATTTTAAAGTCATCTCCAAATAACAATTTTTCATTATCAGACACACAGTCAGGAAGGTCATTAACAAATACGAGGAATAACAAAGGTCCTAGGTTCGAACCTTGAGGAACTCCTGAGAGTGCAGAATATTCATATGATTTGTATTCTTTATAGACAACTGATTGCTTGCGATTTGTTAAGTACGAATAGAGGAGCCTAATCACAGTGGGTGAGAAATGATAGTGATTTAATTTTTCCAGTAATATATTGTGATTAACTCTGTCAAATGTTTTCTCAAAATCAATATAAATCATATCAACTAGTTTGCCATTTTAGATTTTCATACTTGCCCTTTTGTGTATTATTTAGCTTTTGCAAGCTTTAATTTCGTAAGATATACACAGATACTTACTATTTATTTAGAATTAGTATAAAATGGATTATTTACCTCAACTATGTTTTTACAGCAAATACTAATATAGTTTAATAAGCTCTACTTTCTCAAGCTCTCTTGGAGTGCATATCAGAATTTCATAACAGTTGATAAAATAAGTTAGCGATGTTGTACGCACTCTTCTTATTCCAAGGTGCTCCGGTCGATTCCCGAACTGACCATCTTCATTGAGGCCTTCCGAAAGGTCTTTCCAAACAAGTGCCGAGACGGTACGCAAATTCAAGATCAGCTCTCACAGTGTTAAGGTGAATTGACGCACGGATTGTTAAATATTCTTAGTTTATTTCGTTTCCGAATGCTCAAAGAGAACTACAAAAATATTCGAAATACAAACTTCAATTATTGACTAATATTGTTATTTTCAGGTTAATTACTCACATACCGTAAAATTTCCTGAGAAACGTTTCTTATGCTGATACTCTATTTTTCACTTTCTGTCGCTATAAATCAAAACTTTGATTGGCGTTTGAATAAAGTTCTTTTGACTTTCACGAATAATGGTCTCGTTTACTTTTCAAGACATGCAGAAATTTGCCACATTGACGTTTCGAACAGCTGAAATCATGTCTACTAACTAAAACCTAAGCTTCTGGTACGACATTCCGTAGAGGTTCAAGGTCTACCTGACGGCTTTCAGCTCGATTTGAGCCTGAGTTGCTTATATGCCATTAATAAAATTCAATTTCAAACGGCTTTTAGCTGGGTGTTGCGTAGTCAGCGCATCTGCTTCCGTCAACGTTGTACTCTGGCTGCCATGATCTCTGTCTGCTACTTCTTGTATTCAAAGTATATCTCCAATGTTTCTCACGATACTGGATAAATACAAAACATCTACGAATCAAACCCAGGATCGCTCGCACAAGGACCGCGAGAGCGTTAATCATATGAGTATCCGGGAGCTCACGCACGACCGAAAATATTATAGAATCAAATCCTGACGAACAAATTCTGGAACAACTGCATGCTCTCCCGTTTTGATTTTCGAACCATATAAAGTCGTACAAGAAAGTGGAGAGTCATAATTAACAGAAACGGGAGGATAGTTGACAGTTTGTAGTTTCAGCACGACAAAGATCCCAAGTAATAGCTGCTACGACCACCTTCATGCACGTGAGTACAAAGAAAGAATATTAAATAAAACTTTCAGAAGATCCAACTGTCTGATGAAATGTTTAGTGCCGCAGCAAGTAGCCTTATATACCCTTCGAATTTGAAATATTGACAGTTCCAATATAAATAAGAGAAAGCGCACGCACGGCTGAGGTGCTAAACATTTAATCCGGGAGCTGAGTTTTCTAAATAAAAATATTTTCTTCCTTTTTTTAAAAATAAATAGATATGTCATAATATCTTGACTAAGGGAATCGTTTGAGATCTCTCTTACTGTCTGTCTGTCTGTTTATGTGTTTGTGTTTGTCTGTACGTCACGCGTTCGAGTACTCTGACACAGATGAGTGAGTGACTGAGTGATAGAGTTATACTTTATTTAAATTAAACAGAAGTGGAAACACATATGACTTTCAGTCTCCAGCCACTCGAGGTTTGTCTGGATATCTGAATGTATGTCTAAACATCACAAGCACCACAGACTAAAGTACAAGTCCAGCAGCGTCAATACTTCCAAAGATTATTTATTTATATATTTCTAATATATCCGCACAACTCGTAGACTATTTTACATTATAACTTAACTACAACAAGGATTAACAATGGTAAAGGAAGTTGGGCGGAAACGGACATGGCCTTGATATGGTAAGGTATGATCCCGGCAATTGCCTGTTAGGACTTGGGAAAAGTTTAGTCAGGGTGGCCGGCTTCAGGAATGGAACCCCGGACCTCCCAAATGCGAAGCTAAAGCTAAAAAACATTGAACCACGGTCGCTCAGTGTTCCGTTACATACCGCTTTTGTTTCGCAAAATGTTCGTTAGTGTTGACATGGATAAACTTTTCATGTTTTCTTTTTAGGAAATGAAGTCAAAGTATGATGAAATCAAACCCTCAAGAACACAGAGAAGTATTCGAGAGATTGGCGCATCAAGTTTGTAAAGATTATTACTTTTCATTTCCATTTATTTAGTTATGAAACAAAGATTACACTTAAATTAGAAAAATAAATGGACGAGTACATCTGCCTAAGCTTAGTTACTTTATTTCAATAATGCTCCTCTTCATTGCGAGGCGCTCCACCTCTTCCACTGTGCACACAAAACAGGCAACAAAACAACTTAATAGATAATGAGTGAATGTTGATGTACATCCGAAGTGAGTATATCCCTATACTCTAGCCCAGTAGTGAGCATTCGGTGATGTTTATTATTCACTGCCTCATTCCTCTGACAACTGACTGATTTTTGTGGGGCAACAAGAAAGGCATGTAGCCCAAAAGAAGTTAATTCTTCAGAATAAACGCAAAACGTCTAAGAAGATTTGATTGTGTATTACCATTGCAGCCTTTCTAAATTGAAATTCAAGGAATTTCTCACGATTAAAAATGTCAAGGAAGAACAGTTATTTTCCTTAGGGAGGTGTAGTCCAAGTCTAGGAAGGGTGTTAAGGGGTGTAGCGTACTCCCTGCTTGTCGTGGGCAATACTCATGTACCTAATATAGTGAATGAGCTTTTTTAAGGGTTATGACAAGTGGCCCTCCGTGTGCGTTATACTTGTTTCTACGTGATAGGAATCAGTTTTTATTGCATCTGCTCCTCATGTACATTCAGATGCATACAGTACAACTTCAAGGGGTGATTGTGGTCTTTCGGCATATTACCCCTTGGTTTTGCATTGAACGTATCAGAACGCTGTATTAGGGAAGTACCTATAATATATTGTAGTTATCCTATCATTCAAGTATAATGTACTGGAGGCAATTATCGTAATCCTTCTTTTTTAAAAGCTCATTCATGGTGTCCAGCGAGGAGTTAGAAAAACATCCCGAACTGCTATAATTTTTCTAGATCGGTGATAACCCTGTCATTCACTAAACTATTTAGTTGAGGAATTGATCAACTCATGAGGCTGGAAAAAATAGATTGGAAGTTCGAGTATGCTCAGTACAGAATCTGATGTACGAATAAGGAGAGGTGAGACCAGAGGACATTTAAAAGGTAGTGTGTGTGTGTGTGTGTGTAGGAGGCAGTACTAAGGGAATAAAGAGAAAAGGATATATGAACTTGTACATTAACACCGAGAAGTAGCTAATTGGATCGGGTTCTGCGTATGAGTGCGGAATAAATGACAATTTTAGAACGTTTCATGGCAATAAGGATGCAAAACTTTGGAGAAATAGCCAATCTGCAGTATTACGTAAGTTTCATGTACATTTTCCATGATTAATTTCATACACTGTATTATTGTCTAAGAGCTTTTCTTACACAACGTACAGGAAAGTCTCCATATTAGAACTGGCAGTGGTGGCATGATATCGTCTGAAGAAGTCGGAGTTAAAGATTTCACATACAGACTTCGCAGTCTTGGTAATAGTCCAATTGCTATCAAAAGTGTACGTACGATACATTTTTGTTCTTCGCATTAAACGGGAAATTTAGATGCCAAAGTACAAGGACCCAAATGATCATAAAGACACGTCCTTTGCAATGTTCCCCATAACTAAGTTATATGTTCCATCTTCTGTGCCAGATCCACAATTGGGTTGTCTGTTATTGTATAAAAGAAAAGCTTTATTCTTACTTCCAGCGTGAAGTGTATCATCATCATAATAAACACTGTATACGAAAATGCACATAGCCTAACATGGAAAACTGATATACCGAAGCTTTTGCCTGAGCCTAAAGGAAATGAAGAAATTCAAATTGAAAATCGAAACCTTACATATTATTGCTAAAGTAATTACTAGTATCACTGACACCTAAGCAAAAACAACAAATTTAAAAGCTACAGAAACTATGCAAATTAATACACACATTTACTTCCTGTTTGTCACTAGGTGGCACAACAAATGCTTACTTAATGGTAAGCTAAACTGACATCTAAAACGAGCAATCTCTTTACACCGATATGGTAACGCAGAGCTCTTTAAAAATAACCCTGCTATTTTTGCAGGTGACCTAACCATTTGTTTCCTACATCTTAGCTGTTTGTTTATGCCGAGACACTAGAAACTAGTCTCGCATATTTAGCATTATTGGGCCTTCAAATAGGTCGCACCCACGGTTGCGTATTGACACACAAATCCGAAATTCGCGTTCGGGACGAAACGTGAGTTCTAAGTATACGTGATCTACGCCTATTGTTAAAGTTGGCCACAATCCACTCAATTCAATGAACCATACAAAACACGCAGCTACTCTCAAATAGGAGAACGTAGTAAACATTCGGTTAACTTGGTGGTCTGTCCGTTTATCATGATCCGAAACTGGTAATGAATAACGTACGCATTGCGTGATTCGTAACATCCAACATGGCGGGATGGGCGTAGCCATAGTGCTGTTGTCGCCTAGACAACCAATTTTATCTTATCTTTTAACACAAAACTGACATCCAAATGTGTTTCTGAATCATGAAAAAAGTGAAAATTTACCTTTGCTATTGTACGAACTTATAACTGTATGATATTTTTTTTTATATGGATCGCCCTGTCGATACTTTGCTACATTGAAATGAATAGTTTGGCGTCATTTTTGTTTGATTTAGAGCGATACTTCTAAATGAACTATATTAATTTCTAACGAATTTTGGTATGAGAATTATTCAATATCCAATAATAATTCAATCTGATATACATTCTATTCAAAACGGTTCTTCGATATTAAATATATTGCATTTGCAAAGCTCATTCGACACCATTCAAGCATCAACGATTTTCGTATTAATGATATTTCGACAGTGCATCAATCTTTGGTTTTTCAGTTTGCCAGTGGTATAGATGCTCGGAATTGAAATTAGGATGTCACAGAGATTTAGTTGTGCTCAAACATAACGTAATATAACCGAAAAATAATTATAATTATTATGATTTCAAATATTTATCGCTTGTGATTCTAGGACCGGTGGTAGAACGCTCACATCTGGCGCGTGAGATCTTCGGTTAGATCCCTGCTCATGCCATGTGGCCTTTGTGGTGGACAAACACCGTAAACGTGGGTTTACGTGGTGCTCTTCCATTTCCTTTCACTTATTTTACTCCACCAATTATCTCATTATCATGCATTCGTCTTGAACCAAAAGTTGTCTAAAAGACTTAAATAAAATTAACTTGTGAGTCTATCATGAACGAATGATCTGACAACAGTAAATTATAACTCGTAATTCAGCAATTAGGTGTTATTATTTCTGTTCATAGAATGTCGTATGTACGATAAGAGTAGTATATTTCTATTAAAAACGAAGAGAGAGAGTTGGCAATTCCTTATCCAAAAGGCATACTTCTTGATGAATGATGAGAACGTTCCATTCTAGGAGAACTGGAGTTGTTTAGTTGTGTCACGTAGTGAAGTAACATAAGACAGGTGGTACTGTGGATATGTCCCTATAAAGCAAAGCAAGATCATAGAAATCTTTCTCATGTAAGTTGGTGAGTCTATCATTTTAATTTCTGCAGCGCGTATGATCTGGTTGATTTACGAATTCAACTCACAGGAATACACTTTATACGCAAATGGTATATATAGAAATTTTTAAGGGGTGTACTGCTTTTCACCGAGGTTTTGTCTTAACTTGGTTGCTACAATTTACATGCCTTTCTGAAATAATATGGTTCCTATTTTTTAAACTGGTATGCCTTATGTATTTATCAAAATAAAGCCTTCTATTTTGAGAAAGCGAAACATATTATTTTTATATGTCATAATCAGAATAAGGATTTCATCACCTATATATTTGTCTAGCAATCGGTGAGTTTCTCGATTAAATATCTCTGATGAAAATTTTGTAAGCTAGTACTTCTAATAAATTAAACATAGAACACGGAGAATTGTTTTCTTCTGATGACTGAAAGTGAAGTATCAAAACTCTTGTGTCAGTCAGCTGGTTATAACAACATTCCGACGGTCAAACCCAAACATTTATGTAAACGTTCATGTGGGGATCCTAAATGACCCCGTCGAATATATTTTATTTCATACTTTTTTGTTATTTTTCTTGCACAAAACTATGACATACATTTCGTGTACATAGTTATCAAATTGTTGAGATGTGGTTAAGAGTGACCTGTTATTCTAAAGTGATAACTATATTTATTGCATGTATTTATCAATATTAGATTAAGTTTTGGTGGGTTCTGCATATACTTAACAGACCTAGCCTGTCGACTAATATACGTTCAGTTAAGTTAGTGTCCTTTAGCAATAGTGTATACTTTAATATGCATATACTATAGATAACTTGTGGCCTATTAAGTTAACTGTAGATTAACTTGGTTGGAACTACTTATTAGCATAAATAAACCATTTTCGTATTTAAGTATTGAATATAATTCGACTAGTACTAACAATGTAAACATCCTTCATTAACAATACACCAGAATCAGACATTGTTCTCAAATGCATATTTGCTAATTGACAGATATTCCAAATTAGTTTTACTTTTAAATAACAATATTTTGAAGAACCAATTCTGTGCTTCAATATCCTTCAAGCTAAACAACATCCAAATTAGCATGCAATATATTTACAACCATTCTTTATTCACCGACGAAGCACATTACTATATGTCGTTTGTTTGTTTGTTTTTAAACTGCGGGTCGTTTAACCTTTGGCAATACTCATTGTAAAATTCGTAAATGTTAACATAATCCTTATATCTTTCTTTATTGTTTTTAAATAAACAGTTGTACAGTCTTAGTCGTAAGTTGCCAGCTTCGAGAACCTTCCAAACATTTTTCCTTCACTATATCCACACTGCACTTTTAAGATTTTACTTTAAAACACTTGTAATTTGATTGTATGTAGTACGTCGATTCCAAATTACATCATAGAAGAAAATATATTTTCATGAAAAGTATTTCATTTGTTTTTTTTTCTAATTGTAGCGTGTTCAAAATATGCGATATTACGATCTTTATGTTTGAATTGATTCTATATGCTTATTTCATTTTTCATAAATTCACCACTTCTGTGAATTGTGATTACAATCTGAGCACAAAATTCATAAATTAATAATTGTTGAATTCCATCATAAAAGAAAAGTTATTTTCAAAGTAGTCATTAAAGTTATATAGTTCGGTATCACTCAATATTATGAATAGATTGGTTTCTATTAGTTCGAAGTTCTTGATAGCAACACATAGGAAAAAATATAATGTAAACTCAATTCAATATACGTACAACAAATTAAATAACATATTCAAAATACAAAAAAATTGCATACTTACAATTTAGTCTTACCTGATAGATAATAATTTAAATCATTTTATACCGTTAGTTATTGTCAAAAAAATAAAATACAGAGTTCTCAATTACTTATCCTATCTTTTCAGCTGAATAATAATAATCGTTCATTTGAAGAAAACCTGTTTGATTAAATTGCACATTTCTATCACATTTTCAGTTATTGTCACAGCTCCAAAAGTTAACAGTTCCAGTTTTTGTCGCAGTTCCATAAGTTAAATCATTAACATCGTTCCCCTCTTCTCTCTCCCTCTTCGTCTAATGAATGATCCGCTATGTATTCATGATGTTGTCATAAAATAGTTCATTTTCAGAAACTCTATGTAAATCTATTTCCACTTCCTATCTGATACCTCTTTGATACCATTCGAACAAAATTGGTTTGTTAGTCGTCAATTTGGAATTCTGCAGATATTTGGCGAAACGTTGTGCGTTAAATTAACAGCTTGGCCGTGGGCAACTATGTTTAATTAGCAGGTAACTCGCCGCGCCACAGTCTGGCTGTGGGCTGACTAGAAGCAGGACAACCCAACGTCATTTTGACGGGAAGCTGAAGAAGCGGGCGAAAATCAGCTGTTGCCAACCACACTATAATTATTGGGTTGTACGATAATTTGGATTCAAGTATACAACGTATCTTTGTTTGTATATGGGTTGCTATTGAACAATTGAAATTTTCTGTTAATTAAAAATAATAAGAATTATTTAATAGGTATAGATAAAAAAAGTGTTTAGAATACTAATACGTCACGGTAACGGTTCACACTAACAAAATGTAGGAACTTTTATAGTGTTAGTATGGTTATAGTTTAGTCTCAAGTTGATAATAACAATGTTTTCTGAAAAGTCAGTCCGAAAAATAATACATTAACTATATCGGTACTCACTTTCAAACACATAAGTTGCTTTAAGAACTTCATTGGAGGATATTTTCTAGTGCTCTGAGCGTGAGATAGTATTTTTCGATGGAAAGAAGCGTTATCTCGAAAGAAAACGCTGACATATGCTTTTAGCAAGCGCAAGCGATATATACAACGAATAAGTATAATCTTGTAATTAATTTAAGTTCCACGTAACTATCACCCTTGTATGTGTCATAGGCAACCCTGTTTACAAGTCATTATAATGACTTGAGTGCTCTTTTCTAACTATAACCCTCGTATACTGAGGAGCGACAGATATATTAACTCTCCATATACGCGATATTGTCTACAATAGCCTAAAAAAATTGTAAATCTAGAGTGTGTCTTAACATGGGTAGCAATTAGGGGGGCGAGAAGGGGAAGATACCTCCTCATTTTTTCCGACCGTTCGACTAGTGAAAATAGGATACAGAAATCATGCATTGAAAAGCGTAAAACGAAAGCGGGGAATTGCTCCCTGATTTTCGAGTAATGTGTCACCTACTGACCATACTAGCGAAAAAAAAAGTCAACTTATTAAGAGTTCATGTCATTATTTTGTTGATTCTTATAAGATGTTACAAAATTAATCTTTCCACGCTTGTTCAGTTCCAGTAGTTGCATAATTCAGCAAGTTGAGAACTGTCACAAAGTAAAGTTCGTAAGTGAGAAAGTTAACATTTCCTACTGGTTATTTGTTGAATGTGAATTGTTATTTATGGGCTTTAGGCATCTTTGGACTTGGTTCGGGATAGAGTACGGAAAAGGATGTGACGAGGGTTGGCCAAAACCAAATTGAAAGGAAACATTCCAAACATTTGCCTGTGTGACTGAGGAAGAAATCATGCTTGTGTCTGGTGTGTTAAGCATACTATAAGCTTAGCAGTCATCTTCTGTTTTAATACAGAGTTTGGAAAACAAACTATTGGTTAATGAAAATGCAAGAAGAAAAGTGGATCAATGTAGAGACCACGAATCAAAGCCGGGTCCTCCAGTTACACGTTGCATGCCAGCAGGGACGTATTTGGGGGGGGGGGTCTGGACCCCCTCAAAACTCAGAGTTTTATGGAAAAATAGTATAACTGCAAGTGTATGCTCAGACACACCTTGGATCCCCCCGAAAGCCCTTGGACTCCTTCCAAAAACAACTTCTAGATACGAGCCTGCATACCAGCAGTTATCTGACATTGAACTGTAGCCGCAACAACCGATTTCTCTTACATACTGGATATTCTTTTGACCTGGAATTCCAGAAGTATCTCAATTAAAATATTCACATAGAGGGGAGAGATTTGGCATTGTATATCAGCAATGATTGAATGGTTCAGCTGAGGTCAGAGGAATATCAAATATGCAGAGTCGTTGGAACGATAACTTAATGATAGGAAAGCGGTCACCTGGCAATAAATTGCAGGCCCGGATTCGATTTTCAGTCACTGCAGTGACTGGCGTATCGCTGCATTTTTAACATGATACTATATAAAGATCATTTGTGTAAGAAAGTGAATTGTTTAGTATTATCTTGAATGAGATTATACAGTATATTAACATGATCCTGTCTATTTATAATTTTATTTATTTATGAATGTTTAATTTTGTGTACTCCCGTTTCTTGTTAAATGTATAATTATTATGAGCAGCTGTCCATGCACAACTATATTAATTTATTCTTACCGAATCGTGTTTTCTATATATGAAGTGTTAGTACACTGTAAAAAATAGTTGTGTGACTACCACTTTTGTGTGTTAAATCAACACAACACAGGGTAGTGATTTCGGTACTGTGAAAAAAAAAATTACGGATGCAGCGAGATTTGAACATGGATTGCTCAGTTAGAAGTCGAGCGTCTTACCGACTTTTTTTTTATTATTATTTATTCAACAAGAAAAGAAATACAAACTATTCCACTACCATATTGAAATAACAAACATCCTTGTTACCATAATTATACATAAATGGCTCGATGAAAATTCGCAAATAATTTAGATTTGTTCACAAAAGGCAAGTCCAAAAACTGTTCTCGGAGAAATTGAACATAATACTTAACATCCCATAATTCCTCTTTCATTATTATAATTTCTATTGTCTGAATTGCCAGCCAAAACATAAGTCTCTTTTTGGCCTTAGGAAACACTTGAAATTCCGGAAAAAGTATAATATCCTCGATAGCGTAATTACGGAAACTGCCTCGAGTCAAACGATTCATGATTTTTTCATATTGTACCCAAATTGGCCTTTTGCCTGTGCACCCCAACACTTTGTGCGTTATCGTTTCATCTTGTCCACATTGAGTACACCATACATCCACACTATGGCCCCGCGCGTGTAAATTCACCCTCGTCGGCCAGATGTTGTGGATCACCATATATGCCATGTTATGTAATGACGCAATTTTTGACAATTCTTCAACATTGGTCCAAATCACTTGCCAGTGTTTGTTTGGGTGTCTGTGTTGACGGGCCGGGATATGCTGTACCAAAAATTGTTGAAGCTATTTATAATTTTGGCGCGCTGTCCACTGTTCCAAAGGTGTTTGTGCGATTAACGCCGAGACAATGTGTAGAAATGTAGGAAACAAATAAGGCAGTAAATGCTTCCACGGTTGTACATTTAATGGTAAAGTCAACTCGATACGATGCATTACTTCATTCAACAGTTGTGTTGCAAACATTTGTGGAAATTCACACAATAATTGGTTGGTGCGATGAAGTAACAATGCCGCACCCTGTATTCGCACATCTTTTAATTGAAGGCCTCCATACTTCAGGGGTAATTGACACGTTCTTCGATGAGTGCGTAACTGATAATTGTGCCATAACAATTGACCGATTCGCATATCAATTTGCGCAAATGTTCTTTCGGTTAATGGAAACAATTGTAAAACATGGATACATTGACTTACAATATACGCATTAATAAAACGGACTCTTGCCAACAAAGTGTCAAAACAATACTTATATCTATTCACGTTCCACGTCAGTTTTTGGATGAGTGCCTGAACATTCACGGCAATAGTTTTTTGAATCGTGTTGCTCCAGTGAATGAATAAATATTTGATGACTTCTTTCACCGTCCCATAACGACACACGTCTTGGCGCTGCGTAGGATCCAACAACAACAAATTGGACTTATGACGATTAATTTTAATATTCGTCACTTGCTCGAACAGGTGTAACACATCTAATATAGCCTCTATGTCCTGAGTATCCTTCGCTACCCAAATCGCGTCATCCACGTAGACAATAGCCTTTAGAGGTACATTATTCAACATAACCCCTTGTATCCGCCGCTTAACCGCACATACGAAGGACATTTGTGCAAGATGAAATAAATATGGAACTAACGAATCTCCCTGATTCAGACCTTTCTCCATACGAAATTCCGTCATAAGTCTTTTGTTAATTTGTAAACGCAATGTCCTGACTTCATATAATTGCCGCAGCAAAGTGACAAGATTCAATGGAAAGTTTAAACTCTTCAACATATGAAACAAATATTCAATATTCAAAGACGGAAATGCATTCGAATAATCGGTCTAGTAGATAATGACCTTTGGCACCAGATTGAGTTGGGCTGCCCTAATCAATTCGCGCAGGTTAGCTAAAAGGACGTGTAACGATTTCGTGTTTGCCACTCCCCCTTGACTTTCATCCAATAAACTTGACATGAAGGGCTGGAGTCTGCGCATGATAATTTTGGTCAATAATTTACAATCCGTATTTAACAAGGAGATTAAACGCAAATTAGTGAGTTACCTTTTTTTGGAATCAAAATGGCAATCGCAGCAGCAAAATCAATATTAAACGGCCGCGCCTGTAAGAACTGATTAAATAATCGAGTTAACATTGGTAACAACAAATGTTTGAATTTTTTATAAAAACAAGGACCCAGCCCATCTGGCCCTTGCGATACCTCAGCTTTCATCAAATCCAGAGCATCCGAAAGTTCCTGTTCAGTAAAAGGCTCAGCAAGAATGTTATTTTGCCTATCCGTCAATACATGCCAATCCGGTTGGGGAACGGTCAATTCATTCCACTGGATCGGTTGCCTTTTATAAAAGGTTTTATAATGCTCGCGTATCGCCTTATATATTTGTGTTCCAACAAAGGTATTACCGTTAACATCAATAAAACGATTAATCATTTGTTTGTTGGTATTTTTTCTCTCCGATATCGTGTGCGCAAAAGTCGAATTCTCATGAATTCCCACATGTGCTAACTTAGCTTTAAGTACATTAGGTCGTGTTATATTAGTATGAATTCTCTTAAGTTGGCTTTGTGTGTGTTTTAAATACGGTAACCATTTTGAATCCGTTTTCACTAATTCACTATAGTTTTTTTAATAAACCATAATAGTGTTCCTGCGCTAAGCGTAAATGTTCATTTTGTTGTTTCACATTTGCAATGGACTCGTATTTTACTTTCCGTTTAAAATCCAGCCACCAACGTTGAAGATTGGTCGTGTAACGAGCTTGTGTGATAACATAATTCCATATATTCGTAATTAATAATTCATAATCCGAATGTTGACATATGTGGGTCGGACAGTTCCAGTTCGGAGAAAAGTGTAAATGAGTTTCAATTCCACCACGTAATTTCATATAAAGAAATTGATGATCCGAAAAATCCAGCCACTCTTTCTGGACACTCTGTACATGCTGGCGTAGCGATGACGAGACATAAAGCACATCAATACGCGACAAGCCCTGCGCATAATAATACATGTGGTCACTATCCGCTGGGAATTTCTCTTCCCACACATCGGCTAACTGAAATTGTGTATAGAGTGTCTTTAATGCCGTACTCAAATTAGTCCCCAAGGTACTATCCTTTAAGTGCCTTGTGGCGTTCAAATCCGCCATTATCACTATATGATAATTATGTAATCTTTGAATTTCCGGCGCCAACGCATTACAAAAATAATGCTCTCGTATCCGTTTATTATGAGTCCCGCTATGTGCATAAAACAGATAAAAGCTAAAGTGGCCACTGTGAAGGAAATCATTCTGCCACTCGGATGCAAGAAAACATTCTAATATTCTAGATCTTGTCGGACAAAAACGCTCGTGCAAGTTTTTGAATCAATGTCATAATTGAAAATTGTGTTATAAAATGGAATGGACCATTGAGAGTTAGGGCCTTCTTCAATTGCTGCCACGTGAATGACACGTTGTCGAAGACATTGTACAAAACTGTCTCTTTTCTGTGCATTAAACGCCTTGCTTACATTAAAGGTGCTAATGCCCAGAGAGGTTGGCATCGAGAGGGACGTCATAAACGTCCACACAATTGACCAAAGTAACATGATGTCAATTTAGGCACTTCAAAATCAAGGAAGAAGAAAAGTCATACCTGAATGAGGGCACCAGATTTTACCTATCTGTGCTTGCTTGTTCCGTATCCAATAGTTGTTGCGCTGACTCCCCACTGGATGGTCTCGAAGATTGGGACCGAGTTAACACCGTAGTCGCAGCTCCTTTGAGTTTTGCTTTCTTCTGCGCTCTCAATTTACTACGAGACAAGGGCGTATCCGTGGCCTCAGAACCACTCTTGACACTCTTTCCACGTTTACCACTGGCACCTTTTTCAATGTCGTCTTCGGAAGATACTTCTAAATACACTTCCCCACTGATGGGGGGGGGGGTTCCGCTACTTGAGAACCTAACACTTGCTCCCGCACTACAACACTACTAGCACTAGAGGGTTTAACTACTGGACTGCATACATTCACACCACTATTTTTTATTTCAGACGCCAGTAAGGGCACGTCAAAAGCACCCGTGACATCACCACACACGTTAGCTTGTTCCACCTGTTGATCTATCGTGTCACTTACTTCCAAGAAAGCCTGTGCTGTGAGGCCGTGACCTTGGTCCTTGTCTCCTGCTGATACTTGTACCGCCCAAGACATACATGACGTAGCACTCAGCTGCTCAGGCAGAGTGCCCTTCCCCTCCAATTCACTCTCCTGTTGCTTATCAGGGTTGCCACTAGACTCTAGTTTATCAGACACCTTAGTAATTTCTGGATTAACAAGTGGCGGAAAATTACTTGCATCTAATTGAGGTGCTGGTGCCGTGTCAGGGGCAGACCTGGGGGTGGGTTGTCCTACTGCTGTTTCTGCAATAACTTCTCTAATTTGTGGTTGATTTTGAATACTGGATTTTAAAGCCATTAATAGTTAAATATATCGGAATTTGGCGTACCACATGTGAAAAATGTACCACACACTTACCCGAATAAACTGGAAAGGGGTAGAGGTTAGATGGGTACCGCACACGGATGATTTTTGTGATCACTCCATAAGAACTAAGATATTGTTTCAGCGCTACATCACTAACTTCAGTCGGTACAACCCAAAAGGACACAATCGTCGTATTTTCTGCAATCGACACAGGTAATATGAATGTCTCCGAATCCGAATAATATCGTAGTTGTCCTTGGCAATGTTCTAAAGTGCGTTCCACTACTTGTTGATTGATACAGCGTAGATATATCTTACGATAATAAAAATCTGGTTCAAGCGATTCCACCTCATGTACTTCTAAACCAAAGTCTCGTCTAACTGCTTCATGTACTTCTAGTAAATCTAATTTCACATTTAAATTATGTAAATCGATTTGCAAAGTATGCTTACGTGTAATTGATTGTAACACACTAGCCATTATGTCCAATTGTACTCTCAGCACAAATCGTCCACTCTGTTCACTACAGTGCCCTCTCTCACCTGCCCACTGCAGCTCCAGACCATCCCAACCTCGCGCTTAAAACGCCAGGCGGGAACTGGGACTTGGCTAAATCGTCAGACAGAAAAGGTACTAGATGCAAACAATATTTACTTAACAACATTTGAATTGAACGACTACACTATAGATTCAAACAGTGTATTGGATCAAATATATGTTGCTGAGCCCCCAAAACAAAATAAGTTACCTGCACGACTTATCCCATGGTTTAATCACTTCCTATTTGTCAATTGAGAACCAGAATTCCCATTCATTGAGAATATTCCATTTCTATGAAAGCAAGCAAGATGGCGACAGCGAAACACTTGAGCAGCATTACTGCTTTCTTATCGTAACAACATGTCAAATGCTGCGCTTGCTTTCATAGAAATGGAACATATTTTCAATGACTGGTGATTGTGATCCCTAATTGAACAATGGAAAAGTGATTGAATCATGGCATAAGTCGTGAGAGTAACTTTCTTTGTGTTTGGGGTTCAGCAATATTTTTTAGCCTCTATACTGTTTCAATCTAGTGCTTTTTCGGTCTCACAGCTTAGCGAAGTCAGTAAGGCGCTCGGCTTCTAACTAAGTAACCCATGTTCAAATCTAGCTGGGACACCGCATTGTGTTGAATTAACACAGCCATTTTTACTGTGTACTCTGTAGTTACTTTAAGATAATAATGTTATTAATTTGACAAAAACATGGTAAAAATCAAAATATAATTTATTAAATTAGGGCCCGGATACTCATGTGCTTATTTTTTTTCATAACTATGTGTTCAAAAATGTAAAAAAATATGTGCTTAAAATATGTGTTTACTATAAACAAAAAGTGACAATCTATATTTAAAATCTACTAACTACACTAGGTACCGCATGTTACACTTACTTTACAAGAAAACACACACTAAACACGTGTTTTAATTGGCTACTCACCCTAATCACAAGCAAGAGAAGGGGGCTTGAAAATGAGCCTTTGGGACTGATTTACATGCAAGCCTGCGTTACTTGCTTTGACGCCAATTCAAGCACGTGTTTTATTACGTAATACGTAGAACACGTAATAAAACACGTGTTTCATTTGGTTACTCATCCAAATCGAAAGGAAAGCAAGTAACGCAAGTTTTCATGAAATCCAGCCCTTACCCATGTATGTCAAGTAGGCATAGTACCCTATCATGGCTATTTGTTTCAAAATACAGGCTAGAAATATAGCTAATCAAAAAACAACTAACAGCGACAATTTGGTTAAAAACCATTAGACAAAAGGAAAAAACAAGGTTAGTCTCTATTATATGACCAACAACAACAACAGAAAACAAATAAATTATTAAACATATTAGATTTTCCTTTTTCTTCAATATTAGCAACCAATCAGCAAATTATTTATAAAGACAAATAAAAGTGGTTTGCACTAATTTCCAATGTTCGATTTAAAGCGTGGGATGATTGAAATTAACTCCTCTGTGCAAAAATCCTTGTTGGCTGTATTTTCGGAAATATCCCCCAATTCTGGTATATGAACGGATATAAAATACGGTTCCCTACATTCTGAGAAAAAAATTCCCCTCTCTGAAAATTGCACAAATCGGAAACTCCTAATTTCACGAAACTGTTTTTTATTCAGTTGGTCGGCAATGCTGATCCGCCACCTTGTTTTAGCTCGCCAACGATTTAACTGTTAAATTACACACAGGGCAGGGCAGTAGTCAGGCTACTGGCCGGGCAACAGATTTAACGCACCCCAAGATTTATTAGAAATTCATCAAAATATGTTTCTACGTCGACTGCATCCAATACTTGGTTTGTTGTTGAATTTATTTCATTTTGTTGACTAATTAAATTAATACCGTGTTCTCAAGGATCTCTTTCATATTGGCTGATTGATTTATCTATTCTGATTATCTGAATATGCATATGTCTTTATTGAAGCAGTATTAACTAAAGTACAATCACTGTTGTTTACCAAGTTAGGTAATTTTTTGGTATGTAATTGATCGTTAATCCACGTTTGTAAATGGTTATACCTTTTTTTTAATTGTTGTATAGAGTGCTGTGGTGGACTCACTACCATCTTCCTAATCGTCATAATATCGCCATTATCCTTGCTTCTATACTCATTACTATGGTTTCGTGTAGGAAATCTTGGCTTACTATTAGTATTCTTTATCTATGCTTTCAGTGGCCTGCTTTTTCACAATACTTATGGGAGACTGTCTATTCTGTGTAAATTTTTACCATTTATTACCATAAAGTAATCGGTTTCTCGAGTTGTCCACGAGAAGATCCATTCCTGGACGTCCTACTATCAGTAAAGGTATATCATTTTGATTTACCATAACCTCTAAATAATAAAAATTATTTCGATTGATTACTGGTATTAATCTTGAATCTATTATCGGAAATACCTTATTGTTTATATCCATAAGTTGTTTATCAGTCTTTTGTATTTTACAGGATGGGTTTACCTGTAGTAACAAGGCTTCATTAAAATGTTGTTACAAGCACAACTATCTATAATTAGATCTTGTTCTTTGCCATATATTCTTACTTGGATTACTAAGGATGGTGAAATGGGCTGCGATTTAGTATCAGTTACTATGTTAATCCAGAATTCGTCTATACCTAATCCAACCTGAACATTTGAAATTTGTAGCTTTTCTAGTGTTTAAGTCTCATCTACAGATTTTATTTGAGATTCCTTTCGAAAGGGTGCATTCTCTTGTCTTTTTCTTTGCTCACATTGTCCAATCAAATGATGCAGAAATTAACACCGTTTTCCGTATGCCGGACATTTGTTTCTTAAAATGTGAGCCTCCACAAAGTGGCAGTTCCGAATAGTTATGGTGGAACGATTTTCTGTCCGTCCTTGGACTAAGTTAGTGGTTAACTGTTTATTAAAATTAGAATTAGACAAAAGCAAGCTAACTTTATCTATTACTTCATGTTGAATGTGCAGACTAATTGCTTTCTCAAAAGTTAAGTCGTTCGTAGAAAGCAATCTTTTCTAGGGTTATTGTCAACTATACTAAAAATTAACTGATCAGTGAGCACTTAATAAAGAAAGGTACCGAATTTGAATTTATTAGCCTTGTTTCTGAGTTCAGCCACCTAATTCTTAACCGGTTGCCGTAAAAAAGTAAAGCGTTCCGCTACGATGTTTGTCTTCTCAGCGAAAAAATTCAGTAGCAATTCTTGAATCTCTGTGAAGGTTAATTTTATAATTGGTTTTGGCGCAAATGATCCTGCAGTTGTGCATAAGTTTCTGATTCAATTCACGTTAATAGTAGTGCTGATTCCCTTCGTTCAGGCATATCAAAAAGTGAGCAATGCAACTTGATTCTCTCCAAATAATGGTTAATTTTATCATCTACATAGTTAACTTTAGGATATATCATTGGATTTGCAGCCATTGCCCTTCATATACAATATAACGATTATCTTTAAATGTACTTCTCAATATGTACACTTCTCAAAACTGTTTTTTTTTCATATGTACTAGATCTCAAACGTTCCCACTCTCGTTGCCAAATTTTGATAACTACATTCATTGCATGTATTGATCAATATTAGGTCAAATTTCGGTGGGTTCTACATATACTTAACTGACCTGGGTGCACAAAATCAGGCAGAATGAAAGGAAGGATAGCTTTGAAATGGAGTTCCGACCAGGGAAGTAGCTTAACTCGGATGTTCCGAAGTACGACTTAAAAATTACAACTTATTGATACTGTAAAGTATTTATGCAGGTTGATACCAAAGCCAACTGACTTTAGTTGCAAAAACGAACATTTATTCTAACAAAAATAAAAATTAGAAAAATATATATAATGCATTTTCAGCAAATAATATATCACAATAGAAAATAAATATATATCATATATTCACATACCAAAACAGGAACCCCTCGTTACTGCTTCATGGAATGGATTTTCCCTCATTATATAGTACGAGAAAACCCATACTCGATCTCGAACTAGAACCAATTTGGCCATCAAAAATTTAATCAAACAGAACCCATCCAACACCAAATGACGACTTATACCACTAAAGAACCAATGCAAGAAATAGTACCCAAAAGCCAAATCACTAAATAAGATGAAAAGGAAACCTATGATTAATGTAATACCAAGTAGTTATTCAATTCGTAATAAAGAGTGACCTTCATTTTCATTCCACAGGAACGATGAGATACGAGGACACAAAAAATGTATGCGTAACTTAGTTAATTTACAGTCAAAGTGAGGTCAACCCTCAGCAACCACGAAAACAAACAAACCTACCCACAAGGCAACGGGCGACAGAAGACAGAAAAGAAAATACCCCAGAAGAGACGATGAAAAGCACTTAACACGGAAGAGTACATATAACCCGCGAAAAGACAGACATTAAACTGCGGTCAGAAAATAAATAACTAAGCAAAACGTAAAGTAGATTGTAGACTGATATGTATTATATAAGAACGCATCCCAACGCACTTGCCATTCAATAGGGCAAATCTCTGAACTCAAAGTAGCCCTAGAAAACTCTGAAACGTATGAATGCCTCACCACGAAGTTATTATTCTCAAAGAAGGCTGTTCAACGTTTGACACACTTAGAAGCTATGGGAGTACAATTATTCAACCTCAGCTTTTCCTTCACTTCTTAATAAACATCTCAGACGCAACTACGCAGAATAAAAGATTCAATAAACAAGCTTATCTAAATTTCGTTGGTACTGAAAACCAACTCAAAATAAAATATCTGGGGTGAGAAGTGAACACACATGTGACAATAGAAATACCTGTATTTCACATTAGCGTTATTCTCATTAAGAGCGAAGTTTCTATTAAACCACAGCAGGCATATATACCATGCCAATAACGAAGCTTCACGCTATTAAAATACAAGCAGACCTCGAAGAAAAACGAAATAGACGCCCCCCAGTTTAATTCGAAGTGCTAAAAGACATAAGACGATGACACAATGTCCAGTTTTCGTGTTCTCGAATAACTTTTCCGATTTCCTACTGGTTGTAAAGGAATTTTTGATAACTCCAACGTCGCCAGAGTACTCCGTAAAAGTCGACAGCTTGTAATCTATGAATACTTTACCTAAAAGTATATAAACTTAGCTCAATACCAGTCACGAAAACAGCAGGACAATCCTAGAGACAATATTGTTCAAGAAAGAAACGTCTTCTAATTCGACATTAATCTTGAAATAATTTTGTTTGTTCTTGCAGTGGTGACCTAATATGAAGCGGGAATTTGACGGAATATGTAAAAGAATAACTTTGTTCGACATTAAATTTATTTGTTATTTTACATCACGACCTGTAAGTAATGGTGATTCTGAAGTACTGTGAATGTTCTTTATTTACTCTATGTGAATATTCACTGTGAATAGTATTAGAATATATTTCTAGTAAATTCAACGTTAATGGAACTGCCTGACGTGTCGTACACTTTATTTATATAGGTAGTGGTGATATTGATTCTCATTCTGTTGCTATTTCTGTATTAACGCTTGAAACACGAAGTCATTTTCAATAATATCTACTATCAACGGGGGTATATTTTATACCCACTTTCAAAAATAAAATACATCTCACAAAAAAACACAGATTAATGCCGGATTCAATGACAGGTATCATTTTAGCCAGAACAGCACATTCACTTAGCGATTCTGAACGAAATGCAAGCAATAATATTACAGTATAGCAAAAAAATCAAGAGATATATTTAACTTTTGACGATGAGTGCAAAATACTTCCCTTGATTGCCAGTGTTACGTAGATAGATAGATAGATAGATAGATAGATAGATAGATAGATAGAGAGAGAGACAGAGAGAGAGAGAGAGTTAATTTTTAAAATTATTTTGCAACACTTGTAGCTGCGTCGCCTGAACTAACTTTATGACATTTCTGAGTACTTAAATGCTGGTAATAATACAGGAAAACAATTGAACACATTAATTTTTTAATGGGTTTGTAACACTGACAACTGCGGCGCCAGATATATATCTATGATCTTTCCCAGTACCTAATGCAGGTGTGTGCAAATTTTGCTGTAAATCATTCCCGTTAGGTCTAACGATATGGAAGCAATTAAAAAAATTAAAAAAATAAAGATAAGTTAGCAATATTGATTACTGAGATGCCTGCCCTACCCAGAATGCTCGTATGGGCGTAAGAATAATCACCAGGCTCAGAAAAGACAGGATAAACTAGTTATAATATTGCCATCTGAGAGCGACACTTTGAAAGTTTACGTGCATTTCACCAGGGGAGTTATACTTTGTACCCACCACCAAAGGAAATACAATTGATGGAGACGACAACGTTCAAATTGCACTATCGTAAAGTGTAAGCTTTAGCTAAACATACAGAACAATAATATTTTTTAGATTTTTAAACAAAAGACTAGTAGAAACAAATAGAAAAAATAAGGTATGATGGGTACATAGCTAGGGTTGATGATCCCCATTGGTATTGCTACATCTCCCATTGGTATTGCATGGGTTAACGATTATGGTAAAGAACGACATTGAGTTCTCAGGAATTCTTATTTATAGATACTACGTATGTATACACCTTCATTAGCAATCATTTCCAATAGTATTAGGAACCTGGGGTTGTATAACGTTAGGATTATATGCCAGATCAGTAGGGTTTTAGATACTTTCAACCTAACCTATTTAGCCTATTAGAATACTCCTATAATACATACTTTCTCACGTGGTGGAATCACAAGGAAACCACCTGCGTATTTTTAGAATATATGAACATTAACAAACCAAAAGTCACAACTCAAAAGTTATCTAGAATGTTTTTATTACAACTGCAAAGCTCACGCCATCAAAGACATAGTTAGGTTAGTATGTTGCACTTAATAATTGGATCAGATGCCATGTCCAAATCAACTACGGACTTGTCATATGAAGATACAAGGACTGCCTTTTTGAAACATTTTACGCAAAGAGGAAAGATATTATTGAAAGCAAAATTTTCTCTGAGTAGTGAAGAACAGTATGCGACGATCAGGAAGCTTGTGAGAAATCTAAACCGAAACATTAAATGTGAATATACTGAGTATACCGCTATTATGATGGAGATAAGTTCGTGTTTTAGAGGTCTACGACAATTCGATAAGAAAGTGTGTACTGACTGAATAAAAACTTACCACTGAAAAAACCTTTGAAATATACACTACTTCTGAGCAAGTCATAGAGAATATTAAGTAAATAAGGGAAGAGCGGCAGAAAAGGAATTTATTTTACCCTACTTCAAACACAAAAAATGGGTAACAATGCCAACTTTGAGAGAGGTTTGACGTGAGCTTTGGCAATCACGTGATTTCTCAAAACTTTTGGGAAAACTTTGTTATTCTACATAAGTTCGTAAGAGTAAAGGTCAACATTCCATTGATAATATGTGTGTAATTTCCTTACTGATCTTTGACATAAAGTTGTTGATAAAATGTTTAATTTCACATCTCAAGACTTTTATTTCTAAATTCATGCATCCATAGCAATGTAGAATTCCTGACACATATTCAATTTATTCTATTTTTAACCAAATCAGGGACTTTACTCAACACCATTTCTTGATTCCTAAAAAAAACTTTTTATGTCATTAAGTACAGATTTTGCTCGAGCATTTGACTCAATTTCTCATGAGTATTGGTTTGAGATAATGCAATAGGTTTATAAGAAAGTCATTTTCTTTAAGACACGGTTGGTTACAGGATAGGTGTAAATCTTCCATATTCATTACTATCGCATTATCTTCTCTCATATTGACTTCTGAGTCATCTATACAAGGTATTGTATGTTTACCAACCACGATGGAATATAATCTTCGTTTTTCTCTAATCCGAACTACATGGCCTGGCCAACTTAGTTGTCGTGATTTAATTATTCTTACAACATCAGAAGAGTTGTAAAGTTCGTGAAGTTCTTCATTATACAGTCTCCTCCATTCCCCGGGCATCTCGTCTTGTTTCGACCCGTATATCTTTCTCAAGACTTTATTTTCAAACAGTTGCAATTTGTGTTCATCTACGAAGGTCGTACTACAACTTTCGCAACCGTAAAGTATTACTGGCGGAATAACCGTTCTGTATATTTTCAATTTCAACTTTCTTGATATTAATCACGAGGTTAGGAGTTTCTGGACTGTGAGTAGAAATATGCATTACCAGATGCTAAGCGACGTTTTATTTCTTCCGCAACACAACAAAATATTTGGTAACATGTCAAGTGTTTTCATGTGGTGCGTTAGTCAAATGCTGAACGAAAAGCATTTCAAACGTTTCTGTTAATCACAACAAATTTTGTGTAAAACATTATCGAGCAATATCACGCGTCACAAACTGACATTCAGAATATATACTACTTTTGAACTGTAATTGCGGTATATCTCCGAAAAGGTAAAAAAATGCAAATGGAACATATAATATGATAGCCGAAATATTGAGGATCATGTCCTCGATTTATATATATTAAAAATACTATTAGTTATATAATGTTAAAGTTGCCGCCAGGCACTGACATTTTTACAACCCGAACATACGCCTTCATATACATTTCCCCAAACTCTCTAAAAGTATGGACCGCATAAAACTACCTAACGTACTACTTAATGTTTGAAATTTTATTTTCATGCAAACAATACCAGGTTGTATTTAGTAACAGCATATATTGTAATGTCCAAAGCAGACCAAACACAATGCGTATACAATTAAAAAAAATTTTATTCAATGTAGGCCCGATCCAAGCTTAGACACAAATGTCACTG
>JAGDQP010002912.1:0-36165 GCA_022664845.1 Lepisma saccharinum
ACCTTCATACCAAATTTCGTTTCTCTAGCTTCAGTCGTTATAAAGTGGGGCTTAGGCGGGCATTTTGGATAAAAGATGGACACATTTTTAACGTTTTCTTATATTTTCGTGACATACTCGTGATGATACACTGTCATACCAAATTTCATTTCTCTATCTCGAACGATGTGAAAAATGGTATTTCAGCTGCCATTTTGAAGCAAAACAGATGAATTTTTTAAAACGTTGTTATGTTTTCCTAAACTACTCTTGATAATACATCATTATGCCAAATTTCGTATCTCTGGCTCAAGCAGTTGCAAAATGGATTTATGACGCCCGCCATTTTGGATCCAAGATGGCGTCTTTAGAGATATTTTGTAATATTTTCATAATCTACTAATAATGTTGTACTGTCAAACTAAATTTAATTATTCTAGCGGCAGCCGTTTAGGCTTTGTATTCTTTAAAATTTTAGGGTTGGCGGCCATTTTGAATCCAAAATGGCGACTTTTTCAATTTTTTAAAAAGTTTTCTTAATTTGCTTTCAATGATGTAGTTTGATACCAAATTTCACTGTTCTATCTTTAGTCGTTTAGACTGTGTATTCTTTGAAATTTTAGGTTTGGCGGTCATTTTGAATCCAAGATGCAACCTTTTCAAAATGTCGGAATTTTTCCTTTATCTACTTATCATCCTCTACCTTCATACCAAATTTCATGTTTCTAGCTTACTCCAAACACCCTAAATAATATGATGAGTGAGTGAGTGAGTCAGTCAGTCAGTGAGTGAGTGAGTGAGTCAGTGAGTCAGTTAGCCTAAAATGAGCAATTTCAGGGGTCCACAACTAGAACATAGTTTGAGATACGAATATGAAATTTTGTACATCTGCACATATTTACTATATCTCCTTAACGGCAAAAGCTCATATTACTATCTTTAACATCTTGTTTCTTACGGGGCCCTCAAATCGTCGATTTTGCCATAAACTCTTGTTCCTGTATAACATGCTTCTAGCAGTGCTGACGTTTTCTGACGTGAAGAACTTGGCTCATGCACTGCCGTGCATGTTGATAAATTGTTTCTGTTCGTTGACTTGTACCTTTCAAAGTTTCACGCAATCCTCTTCAAAATCATTTAGCTAGGAGTTCAATAATTTTTCAACTAAGTGGGCAACTGTGGTTGATAATTCACCCTTACGTTCAGGTCTAGTCTGCCACTTACAAAAAAAGTATCGAAACACACTATTATTAACTGCTAGTATGAATTTTGAATTTGAATCTATTTATGGCCCTTAGCCACCTATGGCTCAGGCCGAGAAAGAATATCAAAAGAGAATGTGGGAAGGAGTCGGATGGCGCCTAATTTGAATGTGACATCCCGGCATTTTTCTGGTGTGACTGGGGAATTCCCGGAGAAACCTCTATCAGGATAGTTTGTCATTGATATTGAATGTTTTTCCTCCCGACTGGAAAGTTAACGCTTTATCAACTGGGTTAAAAAGGCTCGGTATCAGCCAGTACGAATTAATTATATTACGCCACACATTTAATTCATATATACAAATATTTTGACTGTTAATAGCTTGAAAGCTACTGAACACATCTTAAAGAGAATTCATAATTGCATTTGTGAGACCATTCTTGTCCAAATTGATATGTCACATGATACCCTTACTATTCAAAAAATTGAATGGAATCCAATATGGCGTATTTCATGGCGAAGATGTTGTTTTATAGAGCGTATTGTTGGCCACTTCTAATGAAAAGTTACGAAATGGCTATTTTTATTAGTATCTTAGTTTGATCAATGACATAGTTTCTTTTGAGTTTTTAAATACCATTGCGGCCTTATTTGACCTTGGTTCTGTGTGTCTGTTCAGTGTTTCACTCTCAGGCGGTCACTTCATATCTTACTCTCATACCTTGTCTTTGATTTGCAATTCTTTCTTTTTCTTCTTCTTTTATCTTTGTGTTAGTTCAAAACACAGATAGAAAATGTTCGTTGTTCGACGTCGATACGTTTCAAAGGATTCTCGTTTGCCGAAGTGTAAAGAATGCCGACCAATTCTGGTACTCGTCGTATAGTTGCTTTCTACATTTTATCTTTGCGAAGCTATTTTCCTTACTTTCCTTTGGTGATTTTATTTATTGTTTTTTCTTGGTGTTCTTTTCTCACTTTGAAAACGGTCTTTTAGGACATTAATTTAATTTCTTATTTGTTAATTCCGTTTGATTCAGTTTCTATCTGACTACCCCTCCTTGTTCATCTTTTAACATTATGTTCTGTAATGTTAAAACGAAAGGATGTACTAAACCTGGATTGCAGTAAGAAAGAATGCAAGAAAATGTTGGCTGTATAAAGCATAAATTATTGGAAACGGAATAGTGCAGCCCTTCATAAATATATCATCATTGGTAAATATAGCAGCCTCGCTCTAAATTGAGCCAGATTTTAGCAGTGGAACTTGAGAATCATGTTTTTGGAGTAGAAATGTTTTGTCGTGCTATGTGGTTTCGATATTGTCATCTATAAATAATCGAGGGAAGCTGCAGTGATTCAATGGTGGTTCGGCAGTGTTTTTTAGTGAGTGTGTGTATTTTCAGTTTATGAGTAGTTTCAGTGGTTTATTTTATAATGTTTCATTTAAATTTGATTGTGGGTATAATCCTCTCTTCGTGTGTGTTAAGTATTTCTTCTGTGCGGATTGAATGTGTGGTCATCGACTGGAAGGATGTTAGTTGCAGCTATGATTGAGTAATTTTTTTGGCCAAGGATCAGTTATCCCTTATATAAGAGGTATGCGATAGTTAAGTTTCAAATTTCATCTCCATATCCAGATCCGTTATAAAGTATATATTTGTTTAAAATTTTGATTTACGTAAGCCATGCTTTTAACCTAGGAAATTTCTCGCCTTCCATTCGCTCGCTCTACATTATGTTTCAAAGTAAACATTCTTTTAATTACACGTATTTTGGGTTACATTTCAAAGGTTTTCAATCTTATGTTATTTCAGACCATGAATTATTATTTTCCTCACGCTCATAAAAGTACGCAAACACTTTTGACGTGACGTTTTATAGTAAAGTATAATATAATTGAGAAAATAGTCAGTAGCTAAAACTTTATCTACATTCTTACGTCCAGTGTGTAATTGCGCGTGGCCTATTGAGCCTTGTACTATTTTAGATGCTAATGCTCGGGTGGTCCTACCTTGGATCCTCAAGTTAACGGTTGATGAATGTGCGGATCAGACTGCTGTGGGTGCACTAGTACAGGGACGATGTAAATTGTTCCGGGTTCTATCCAGGAATGGGAATCAGGTTCAGCCTGGTGAATATAGTTCATAATTGCGATATTTTTCGTGTTTTATGCAAACTGAGTTTAGTGAAGGCGATGTGAATTATCTAGAAAATAGTATGAAACGTGCTTAAGATTAGCCGGACTGCTTCATAACCTGATGGGGTAACTGAACAGTAACTTTGTTACGATAGCTTTCTAAAATAGCGTTTTGTGTTTCTACATCTTTTCATGATTTATGCGATTACTTTTTCCACGCATGTTTATCTTAAGGTTATCTTCTATCTTCTTTCGGCATACCTTTCCACCAGCACCTGGCTCTGAAGATGCACAATTGAGATGAGGTTGAATATTTTATAAAGATTTTTCCTCTTCGAGGCAAAGTGAATGATTACGTTGCAAGTGTGTTCTATCAGTGCTGAAGCAGGTATATATCTTAATGACTTAATCTTTCCTACATTGTAATCTCATCCTAGCCTCGCTTTTTGTGTTTTCGCGTTTTTTAGCCCTCCTTTTTTCAAACCTTTCTCCGTTTTGTAACTTATTTTCCGGCTTTTCCTCATGTATGCTTTGGGTGCTAAGACTAGCAAAGAAAAAATCTACGTATGGTCTTATTTATCGAAGCAAGGCAACTACGGGCAGGCATTCGCCTTGACTTCTCTCTGAACACGGCGATATATTTATTATTAATATTATTATTACTACTTTATTGTATACCCTCTCTTTTGCCTTGGAGAGGGCAATATGTTTGTCTCCCAATATGTTTATATAGCGACTGTTAGCCAGGATCTTCGAATCGTCGTCGGGTGGAGAGTCTTTCAAATGGTAGCAGTTTACCGTTTAGCAGCTAAAATTTATTTCGATAGTTTCAGTACAAGGAGACTATTAACGTGCAGTTCCAGCAAATTTGTATGTACACCTATGGGCACTTTCCTTAAGAGAACCTGCTGACTCACAGTAAAAGTTTCGACTCGGTAGCAATATGTTCAGTTGGAATCCGCTTGTAAATCTCATGGACTATACCAGCAACATCGTTCATTGTGCGTCGTCGATTTTTCTGAATTTTTATTTAAACTTTACTGCTATTTCTTGATTTCTGGTCATAGATGGGTTCGTTTTTCATTATCAAAATACGTCTCATAATTTTTTTGAAACTAATTGTCCCTCAAAGAATACAAAGCTACCTAGTGAACTTTCCAAACTGAATTTATTTATGACTTTATGCAGCTCGCTCAGGCCAGAATAAAGCGTGGCTGGTTGTTCGAACGTAGTCAGCCAGATCCCAGTTTGAAGATACCATAACTGCATTTTCCTTGTATAACTGAAGAAAACACTGAAACAACTTCAGTCTAAATAGTCGGCCTCTGGGATTTTTCCTAAGGCATTCTGATTGCTAAGCAAACATTCTATGGCAACTCGGTACTGGACTCAAAGATCTGCCGTTTTCTATATTCCCAATAAGTAGAATTTGAACACAATTTGATGTACAGACAATTGAAGATCAAAGGAGGCCTATGAAGTAACAAAATGGTTTATCACACATGTTGTGCACAGTAGCGCTAGTATCTCTACTAAAATAATTTCTTGATTTTCGCAGTCACTTTTGCAAATTCTGAATTTTATCAAGCATTTCTACGTTAAATAATTTAATAAATAAATATTATTGATGGTAGGAAATGGGTAATTGAATAAATGAATCAACGTATTGATTGAAATTATCGCCTTTAAATGTTCTCAAATTACTTGGAATGTAACTTTCTTCTAATGTTAATGAAACTGGCTTCTTTTTTGTAAAAAAATGTGCTTTTGCTCTTCTACATTATAAAATTCATGATAACTAACTGAATTCATCTGACAGTTTATTTATGCAAGGATGTGATAAATCGATTGTCACACCTGGTTTGCTTTGACACGCTCCCATTGTTGTTGTCCTTGAAGAAAATTTTGTTTTCTTACTTAATTTATTTTACTCAAATTATCTTGATGGACATGTTATTACAATAATAATGTGACCGACTGAAAACAATATTTATTTTGACAATGTAATAATATCTAAAATTGATTGAAATTGCTCTAATTTTCCATTATTACCTTCAAAATCATTTGTTAAGGAGTTACTAAATTGTCGTATTCCATAGTATAAAGCTCTTATAAAGAAGCATTACGTTTTATATTTTAGAAGGTTATGTTGTCCACTTCTTGGTTGCAAAGTTGAACTTTCCGAAAATGAAAATTAATTTCTCGTTCAGAAATGTGGAGTCCTCTTTCTCGCCTATGTATTACTACTCTGTGGTCGTTGGTCACACTCCTTTAACTTTTGGAAGCTGCTACGGCGGAAAAGACATAAGATGGACTTGGTTCAGTTTTCTCTATTCTATTGGACTCCTGGTCGTGATGATCGCTAACTTTTGGTGTAAATATTTTGGAAACTTGAATTATTTCTTGAATGATAATGAAGAAGAGAAGACGTCATGGTATTTGGCATCAATTAACGATTTTGTTGCATTTCATATTCCTCTGATATTGTATTGCATAAATGCTTGGTATTCGGTAGCTATTTTTACACTATTACAAAAAATAAATAAGTTTGACCGTTATTTGGAATTGAATACTTCATTACACAACACAGCATACATTCACAATTTGCTTCTTGCCTTTGCATTAGTCTCTTTGCCAACAGGGATTTTTCTTGGTTTCACTTGGAAGTTTCAGACAATGAGTAATTATTCGATGATTTGGTCATATTACATTATGGCTAGTATTACAGGTCAGATAAATGCTTTTCTGTTTTTACTAAAACAACGATTTGAGGTACTAAATAGAAGACTGTTGCATTTGGATCCACTAACAGATTATGACTATTTAGATCGTTACTTCCTCAGGAACAAACCAGAAAGTAATCCTCTGAAACGAAAGAAACCAAAACTACTTCGACTTTCTTTCAATTATCTTGTCGATATTCTTGAGTCTGTCAATTATTATTATGAAGTACAAATTCTATGCATTTTAATAGTGACGTTTCTGGACTCGCTTTCTGTATTCTATTCCTTAATATTTTATTATGTGAAAAGATGTATTCCTTTGCCTATATTGTTAGTCTGGGGTGCTTTCACGTTGACTACACTTTCTTCCCTGACGTGGACTTCTTCGTTCATAGTAAAAGAGGTAAGCAATGTATGTTAGAAGTATTACGTTAAAACCTTTCTTCCGAAATATCCACATTTCTATAGTAATTCTTCCTAAATAGAGTGTATAGCTCTCCGGGGGGGGGGGGAAGGGGAACTGACTAACAATTTCAACAAAAATTATTGGAAGTGTTCTGAAGGAAGCATGGGACTAAAAAAGCTGAAGTGAGTGCTTAATAATATGCATTTGTTAGTTTCCTAGGCTTACACGAAGAAAGCAACATAACCTGGATAGCTTTCGTTTTATTTGCCTTCATAGATTCAACAGAAATTTTGGTATATATATATATATATATACGAATATGTGTGTATGTGAGTCTGTAGATAATGTGTTGTTCTTAAGATCTTGTGTTCTTTTGGGTTTCAATCAAAGTATAAAGATAAGCTCCATCACATGCCTATTACACTAGCTCATTGGACCAATGTCTTGTGATTTGTCACTTCCTCCAAATTGTGCATTGGTCAGTGTGCTGGTGACTTATGTACATCATTTGTTGATGCTGCGCCGCTCTTTTCTTATATCATTTCCTTCTACGGCTAATCTCACGGGTCGTTTTGTGGGTTACCTTTAACGTTATACAGGTGAAACGATCACTACCTAACATAGTATGCCCAAATCTACACCGTAGTGTGGGCTACAACAAAATATTTGTCGTCTATAATTACCACGACGCTTCAAAGCAGCCAAAATGACCACAAGCAAATGCTTCAACACATCTAACTATAAACTTAAACGTCGATGGTGTCAAAAGAAATGTATTTATTCAACAGAAGCTTTAAGTACAAATTTCCCTCTACATTTCCCTCTACATCTAGTTTCCACTAACAAGGGAACATTGTTTGCTCGAACAAAAATTCTGCTGCGAAAATGTGTGTTTTTTTTTCTAAAGAATGTGATACGCTGACATCAAAGGATAATCATTTATCTGTGAATTACTATCTTCCTCTCTAAACTGGCCAATGACTATTCGAATACTGTGGATTACAACAGACTAGAAACATCCTTTTAAGTTTAAACGCGTGAAGTGACAGAGACAAGATTTTGACGGGGATACAGGAGATGAGAATCATGGTAGCGATCTTGAAAGCCAAGATCTTGGAATTTGTTTGAGATTCAGTAAAGGAAAGTGGGTCATCATACATGTAGTTTTTAGCTATCTGGTTTCAAGAAATCCAAAGTTGAAGTCATTTTTTATTTACCTTTACTCGTTTAGGAGATAGGGACCCTCAATATTTGAATTGTACGTTCTACAACATTTGCGAAAAGTGGTACACATTTGAACCATCTCAGAAACCCATATTCATATCAAATCTTTATGGACTCGGCGAAACACATTGGGTTCAACATCCGCGCAGGTATGATTGATGTAGCTCGCATTATGTTTCTGTATATGGTGTAGCTCGATGATTTTTCACGATGCCTGCCTTTCAGTTAGCTCTAATGATAGAAATCAAGCGGCGTGATACCAAGTGAAGAGGTGGGAAACTCGGCTAACCCTTGCTGACTGTTCAACATTCAAAATTGTTTATTCATATAAACTTGCACTTCTATTACACCAAGCACTTGCTGGGATGGTACTTTGAATAAGATGCCATATTTCTTGTAAAAGAAAAACTTCAGAACTCGCAGTCAACAGTGTTCTTCCAGAATCGGTGCCCTCAACAGTGATCGATCCTTTGAGGGGTTCCTCGTTCATCCGATCTCATGCGCCTTAATTTCCATTTTTGTCTGTCATTACTTGCATTTATATTCCTAGCCGGGATAGAGGAAAGACAAGGTAGAAAAAGAAATTGGACCTGGCATTATTCAAATACCATCCCAGCAAGTGCCTGGTGTGATCGAAGGAAATTGGGAAAATCTCGGATAGGATGGCCAGCACTGGGAATCAGTGAAAAATTCAACGAGCTACACCATCTTTAGGCATTAGTAATTTGAATTTGAATTTTAAGGCCTTTAGTTATCTGAAGCTCGAGCCGTCATAAAATGAACATTTGTGTAAATCTTAAGGTCCTTCAATCCTCTATTACACATATTTCTTAGAAAACTATGATTAGTGTTTTTTTTTTACAGAGGCAGGTCTATGATACGAAGCTCTCCGTGCTACGTGAACCAATAGAAATTTGCAACTACCGTCCATAGAATTAAGATCAAGTTCAAAGGATCTACAATTTTACATAGACTCCAAGCGACTTGTGCCACCCCCAGGACATTACTTCTAAATAGGCACCGTTTTTGACAAATACGTTTTTGGTTCACATAATTTTAAGGATTAAATTTCAATTATTGACTCGTCAGCAAGACAGTGTAAGGTGAAAAATCAATGACTTACACCATAGTAAAACATCATCGTGCTACACCATCTTCAGCAAGGGATTCAAGCACACCTACGTCGCTGTAGAACCTAATATACTTTGCAAGATCTATAAGGATTTGGAGAAATTAGTAGGTTTGAGTGTCCACCCAAATGTATACCATTTTAATCATACAGTTGTAGAACAATGAAAGCCCAAACCTGAGGGACCCTATCTCTTAAACAAATAAAGCCAAATAAAAACTGAATTCCGATTTGGATTTCCTGAAACAGGCTAGCCTGGAACTATATGTCACATGGCCCACTTTCTTTTGGAAATTCTCGAACAAATTCTAAGATGGAGGCTTTCAAGATGGCTGCCATGATTTTCATCTCCCTCATCTGGTAGTGCAGTATCCACGTTACTTCTATTCGATATCTTGTCTCTCTCCCTTCACACGTTTAAGACTTACAAGGTTGTTTCCAGTCTGTTGTACTATACACTATTCGAATATTCATTGGCAAGTTTAGAGAGGAAGTAGCAATTAACAGATGAATGATTGTCCTTTCCGACGTCACCGTATCACATTATTTAAGAAAACCATATTTTCGCACCAGAATTTTTGATCGAGCAAAAATAATTCAAAAGGACATGAAGCTCGTACGTTACGTTCGCAACTTATTTTTTAACGAATAGCAATGGTTAGGCCAAGTCTATTACCCACTTAGAGGGTTAAGCCCTCTTTTGGGGATTACGGATTGGAAGAAGTTTGGAAGTGTGGATGGGCTGAGAGGTTTTAGAAGCACTATACTTTATTTCTATATTTATTCACGAACTCAGGACTATTAAGATTTTACATCGTCATCATTAACTATAGTGGAGGCTGAGGATGACAATATATGAAAGATGAAGTGCTTCCGACCTTCCACAATCACTACAGATGAAGCATTAGTGTACACATATGCATGATATCTTCTGTTCCCGGTGCAATTCGGGGCACTGATGGGAGACAGTATGAGATCTGTTAGTCTTAATGTATTACTGTGCTACTGATGGAATTATGAAATCGAGTGGCCGCGGGGCTGAGAAGGGGGTAAACTGAGGCATTTCGGGATGATTATCGTGGTGTATGGAAACATATATGCTTATGAGTATTGAAATGGGACAGTGATTAGCGATGGGTGTTGCAGTAGTAGCATCTTGATGCAGTGGAATTATATGTTCTGCAGTGGATAATGAGGACGTATAGATCGGCTATGGGGATCTGTAGTTTGATTCTGTGAGCAATGCGGAAGGCATGTCTTTCGAGAATTCTCAACTTATTGTAAAAAGTGTGGTGGTTGGTGTCCTAGCAACGTGTCCGTATGTATGTACAGTTCTGAGGAATATTTATAAGTATTAAGGTTGGCTATTGGTGAGATACCTCATGTTGTTCCTGTAAGACGTTTGAGGAGATTTAACCGGCTGTATGCTTTAACTGTAGGATATTTTCAATGATGAGTCCATGTGAGGTGACGTTCATAAGTGATTCCAAGACACTTAACAGCGTTTGTCGGTTTGATGCGAGTCTGGTTCAGCCTAAGAGTGAGGCGAGTGGGATTGCGTTGAACTTTAGAGCGTTGTTTCGGTGGAAAAACTATTGTTTATGTTTTACTGGCGTTTATGGTAAGTTGTCAAGTGCTAAATACAGGAGAGATGATAGGGTTGATCCTTGAGGAACATCTTTATGGAGAAATATAGGATATGAGCTGGCGTTGTTGATATTTATATAAGCGATTCGATTTGTTAGAAAGTTTTAAGTATATCGGATGTAAGCAACAGGTTGTTGAAAATTAAGGAGTTTTCTGAGCAAGCCCATACTTGGTCGAAAGCCTTTTCTAAATCAAATAAAACAAGACAGGATGGTTTGCAGGTAGTGATTCATGATATGGTTGTTGAAGCGAAGGTGTTTGTCACGAATAATGTATCCTGGCCGGAACCCTGCCTGATGGTCTGGCAACAAGTAACGTTCCTGGAGGTGTAGGTGGAAACGTTCGACAAGTATGCGTTCAAAAATTTGGCCAAGTTTGAGGGTTAATTGTATTGGTCTGTAGGATGTAACTGAATCTGGAGGTTATTTAGTTTAAGGAACATGAGGGTTTTTGAAGTTTTCCAGGTGGTTGGTATATGTCCTTTTCGTAGTACGAAGTTGAAGAGGGCAGCAATCAGGTGTAGTAGTTGATGAGGTCCTTTTCGTATCTCCCGGTATGTGATACTGTCAAATCCAGGAGTCTGTGAGCAGTTGTAGTGGTGAAGGTCAGGACCGTGGGTGATGTAATTTGATTCTCTATGTTAGTCTGATGTTCAGCGTTAGGCTGCATTTCCGGTGCGTTGAGGTTAATGCAATGAACAGGGTAATTTCTAGGGATGATGGTATGCGGTGGCGTGAACATCTCCTGAAGATGAGTAGCGAAAGCGTTCGCATTATCTTGATCTGACTGCAGTAATTTGTTATTCTGGAGCAGCGGATACGTTGTGGCAGTAGTAGGCTTTCCAGTTAGAGAATTGAAGTGTTTCCAAAACTTCGTTGGATGTGCAGTGTCTCTTAGTTGGTTGCAGCTTTTAATCCATTGTCTAAGCTTGTAGGCCTTCAGATAATTATTTACAGCCCGTTGAAGTTGTTGATGTAGATGTAGTGACGCTAGGTTGCGGGTTCTAACATAGTCTCGGAAGCGCGGTCTTGATCGTCGTATGAGGGTGAGGTATTGAGGAGGCAGTTTTGGTAGGTGATGTGAGCATGTTGTAGTAGATATATAATGAGCTGAGGCGGTTTGAAGAGTGGTAGTGATATTATCCAGTAATTGGTATAGTTCATCTTCTGTAGTTTGTTCATTAGCGTTCTGTACATGACTGTTGATGTAGCTGCTGTAGTTATTCCAATCGGCGAGGTCATAGCAGATATTTGCGCGTTGGGGCATAGGTGTAGGATAAGGTGCGAGATTGCGGTGGATGGTGAGTTTAATAGGAAGGTGATCACTGCCTACAGTATCCAGGACCTTAAAAAATCATTTAATTCTAAGGACTATTTACACGCAAAAGTTTCTTATCCTTTTGTTGAACATAAAACTTTAATGTATTCGAATTCTCATATGACAATTGTTTTCGTTTGCTTCTCAATCATCATTCAACAAATTTAAATGCTGTGTTGATAATTCGCACCTTAAAAGAATAATTTAGTTCTATATTAAAACGTTCCTCACTTCGAATTTTCGCTACTAAAAGTTGAGACATCTACCGAATATCGTCCGCAACTTCTAACAAATTATTTATAAGAAAATGTAAACTCCTTCTTTTTTGCTTTCTATCTTTTCAATTACCTTTTAACTCCTGTACATAGCAAACAACGAATTAACATTTGATATATTTCAAAAAATATCAATATTCCAACCTTTCCTTCCGTTGTTCCAACGGGCTATGAACTTCCCCACATTGGGCAATAAAAATTATTTATTCTATTTTAACTTCTTTCAACTAAAAAAATAAACATATTCTTTTGTAACTATAATGCTTTATGTATATTAATTACATAATAAAATTATTTTTATACCCCCTTTTTATAATACAAATTAAAAATATCATCAGTTATTTAGTTAACATAATAGACATATAATATTTTATAAATCCGTTAATGCTTTTTATAACACGATAATTATAAATTCACTCAAATAACTTTCATTTAACTCGCTCCTAACATTCAAAACTTTTGATTACATATATTAATTTCTATTTTCGGTTTTAAACTCATAATATGATCGAAGTCAAATTGAAATCATTAATTCATTCATACATTATTCAAAAGTTTTGTCATCATCATCAATCATCACTTATTTTCTAACATTATATATTTTCAGCTGATCTTTATCATTTTTATTTATCACTAGAAATGTTTCTTCTAGTAATTTTTAGAACACTTGTTTTATATCACAATGCTAATCGATTGATATATAACATACCAAATATATCAAATTGTTCTTCTCTTTTGTTTTCAGTTTGTGGTTTCCTTTTAACCTTCCTGACTATATTCTTACTTCTTTGTCTTATGATTTGTACCACAGATAATATTTTGTTTCGATACTATTACATTCATAGTTTTTCGTTTTTTGTGAGACTTATCCACTATTTCTGTCCATATAACCTATCTGCATTTGCTCGTACTAATTTCTTATGTGTGAACCATTCCTTATACACCTCTTCCATATCCATTGTTGTTCATTCTTTTCGTTTTGCGACACTCTTCAAACTTACCATATATTCATTATCAATCGTATTCATCTACCTTCTAGCAGAAATTATGCCCACATAATTTCGACCATATGCCGTCGTCAGATAATCAGATATTACATTGTATTCTGTTTCATATTTTCTTCTTAACCTTTTGAAAATAAGATTCTCCGATATCTAATTTTACTGGATTTCGTGATAACGGTTGCGGAACAATAGATTTTCTCGACTATCTTAATGTGCTTCCTTAAAAATAACTTCCCTTTTTCTTCCTTTTTCTGTGCTCCTTTGGAAACATCTTTGTTATTTTGAGTCTTTCTTATAGCCTTCTTCTCCTCTCGTTTCTTGCTTAACCATTCTGTATGTTTGTTTCCATTGGTTGATATTTTCCTTTGATTTTCTTTTTTGCCTATTTTGTTGCAACACAGCTTCCTTTACTCCTACACTGCTTCTTGTTTCATATCTTCTTTCCATCAATTGTTCTGACTGGGTGTGCCGATATAATTTTAATCATTTGGTCCTTTTCGTTTGGCTATGCTTCCTTCTCCTCATTTCCTTTTTAACTATACCCTTCGACTCCCTATCTATTGTTAACACTTTCATATCTACTAACATTTGACTTTGGATTGTTTTCATTTTGTTCCTCAATAGAGCTTTTTCCTGTAACTTTTCCTGAGTTTGTTACTTTGATTTCGTATATTCTTTAAACAATATATGGTGTTTTTCCCTTCTGCTATCACGTTTTCGCTTTTGCTTTGTCATTAAGTGTGCCTTTTCAGATAAGTAGCAATCTACTGAATAATTTAGTGCATTCTCTGAACTTTGAGAATTTTGGTTTCTACTGATTTTAATACCAAATCTAGATTATTACTACCCCTTGTTCTTGCATAACCATTTTCACAATTAGCTGCCGCTTTCTCAAGATTCTCTAATTGCTTTTCCTTTATGTGAATATCGTTAATTTCTTAGTTAATGCTTATAATTTCCTCCATAGTAATATTTTGGGACACATTTATTTAATTTCACGGAATTATTATATAACTAGTAGATTCTAATTGCCTTTACAAGTCTACCCTTGACTCTGACACAAATGTTTTCTGCATATCAGGCTTTGATTGTACAATTGTTCTCGTTCACCTGTCCTTCTTTTCCATACTATATATTACTCAATTATGATTTAAAAAAATCCAAATTAATACTTCTGTTTTCCGTATTATTTTCTTTGGTACTCTTAGAAATCCTTTTAATATCCTCACGATCATTTCCTTTGCTTTCTGCATCTGTTTTCCTTTTAGTTATTTCTATTTCCTCTTGCTCGGATATCCTCCTCTTATCCATAGCATCATATTCTTCTGTTGCCTCATTTGATACATTTAATTGGAAGTTTTCTGATCTCTTTTCTTCTTCAACTAACGCTTCTTCTTCAAAAAGGTTTATTGAAGCTTGTTGTTGTTTTACATTTAAACGACAACGTTGAGGTACCTCCACGTTGCAGTCCAGCATTTCTTGTTTTACCTCCTCAAGCTCTTGTAACGACCTATCTTTCCATCTTTCTAGAATTCCTGTAAACCTCTGGCCCCTTCTCTTTCACTTCTTTCTTCTCTTTCCTTTTTCGTGTTCTTTTGATTTACGCTTTTCTTCCTTTTCGTGTTGTTCCTTTTTATTCTTCTATTTTCCCTTCAGTCCAATAACTGCTTTATCAAATCCAGGAACATCCATTTATCCGTTCCAGCAGTGAACCTTCCTTTTTCCAAATCTTTAATTGGCATAAATTTCCTTCCTTCTATAAATCTATCTCCTTGTCTTTTTTTCTGAAATGTTTGTTCTTCACTTTCGGATGTTGATTGTTCATCTAAATTATCAATGCCACTCAAGATGGTCGCCATTTCTGTAATAAATCCTTCTGTTCTGGTGAAGTATTTAGCAATATTTCCACTTGATTTGCTTCTGGTCCTTAGATTTGCCTGACGGTCTATAAGGTCCATTATTTGTTAATGCTGCATGACTGTCTTCCTATATCTTTTCCTTCTACAGTTAATCTCACTGGTAGTTTCGAGGATTACCTTGAATGTCATGAAGATGAAACGATCACTTTCTAAAATAGCATGCCCAATTCTACGCCGTAGTGTGGGCTACACCAAATTATTTGTCCCGATATTCGCCTATAATAACCACCAAGCTTCAAAACAGCCAAAGTAACTACTAGCAAATACTTCAAGACATCTAATTATAAAATTAAATGTCGATGGTGTCAAAATAAAGCTATTTATTCAACAGAGGTTTTACGTATAAATTTAAATCTACATTTTCCTCTACATCTAGTTTCCACTAAGAACTTATTTACATACAAAGGTTGTTTAACCATTTATTACACATAAAATTTTAAAGTACTCGAATCATCTTATGACATTCTTTTTTTTCGCTTACTTCAAATCATTAACCAAAAGGTTTAAATACTGTGCTGATAATTCGCACCTTAAAGCAAAAATTTTGTTCTATATTAAAATGTTCCTCACATCGAATTTTCACTACTACAAGTAGAAACATCTACCGAGCATCGTCCGCAGCTTCCAACAAATAACTTATAAGTAAATGTAAACTCTTCCTATTTTTTCTTTCTTTCTTTTCAATTACCTTTTAAATCCTGTAAACAGCAAACAATCAATTAACATTTGATATATTTCAAAAATATAAATATTTCAACCTTTCCTTCCGTTGCTCCAAGGGGCTATATAAAAACTTTATTCAACCGTTTACGTTATTTCCTTCTACGGACATTAATCAATGAACAGAATACACTAATCTTAATTTGCTCTTTTATTAATTTGTCACTCCACACTGTATGAACGGAGTCAGTTTGACTTTCGAAACGTCCATAATACGATTCTAAATTGATAACGCTGTTAATAAATAAATTGGCACATTTCAACAAGTGCCTATTTTACGTATATACGATTATTAATGACTATTAAAATCTTCTGCAATAAAACTTGAATTTTCATTTCTAAAACTGTCGTAAAATTCTAAAGAAAGAAGCATGAGAAGTGAGATTGTCTGCTGAAACAAGATACTATTTTCAGTTTTCAAGTAATCTTCGACTTACTACAGATGAGGAATTGCATCGCAAAGGCCTCTATTCTGCATTTTGTGTAAGGTGGAAAGAGACGACAACATTTTTTTAAAATAAAATGCCCGGTTGAAAATATAATATTTTACTAAACTGTCCTGAATTTAATCAAGTGCGACAGTTTCGCATATCACTCTAATTATATTGAAAGTAATAAGTTATTTCAAGCAAATATTTCCTTTGTTAGAATTTCACATTAAATATTTCCTTTTAGTTTATATATAATTTTCTTAACATCTATATCATATTGTTCATTGCATGAATAATAAATCAAAATGGCAAAATGAGGTAACATCTTACGAAACTGAAATGTGAATTTCAAAACAGATTAGTATTTTGGTTTTATAACCATAAATATTAATAAGTAGCTGGCAATTATTTTATAAATACACTGCCCCAAAATTATTAGTAAATTAATAGTAATGATATATCATCTTTAATAAGATCTTTGCAGCTTATAGATTTTCTCTTTAATGTCCGTTATTGCCTTTCTCTTTTTCACTTGTCGTTTTAAATTACTTCTATTGTTGTAAAAATGTTCAACTCCTTGCATTATTGGTATGCTTATAGCATTTTATCTCACCACTCCGCCAAAACAGGTTACTTGAACCTGTGTAAAAAGACATTTTATGAAGAAGCAAATACATTTTTCAACAATTGTTAAGATTGCCAATTAAAGAAAGTACGCTCTTAAAGACGTTTGCAAATGTTTTTAAAAGAATCGCTAATAAGGAAAATATATCTTATTGAGTATACCTTTTGCCTAACTCTTCCATACTTTTGTTCCGGACTATTTAGCACAGCAGCAAGCCATTGTATCGGCTCTTTAACAACTTGACAATGTTAACAAAGTTATGATCAACCACTTGAAAATAACCACAGAGAAAGATCTAACCTTTCACAATGGAGGAGACCAAGAGGTAAAATTAGTGTGACAATATTGTGAAAATATAAGTGGCGCAATTTTAAGAGTGCAAAGCATTCCCTTCTCATAGACATCCCCCACTCCCAACGACTCAAAATGTTAGAAAAGTCAACTGTGTTTCTGTCAGATAGTTCTGAGAGATGTCATGAATGACAATCGTTGAACAATGGTGATAAAATATGTGTTGTATGGTGTTGATAAGGTTTCCATTCACACTTCGGTTGTTGTTGTCCTAACGACATTCGGTTCCCACTCCAACGAGATTTAAATATCGCATGACTTTCTAGTTATAGAATGGGCAGTACATTGTATTTCTTACGGAAAAATGAAGATATCACTGCAAGTAAAGACCTTATACTGAGGCGTTTCAATCCAAAAATACTATGTCCCAAACGGCCTCCAGTGGCTTATTTGAGGCCTTTAGAACCAGAGTGATCTGTATGATATTTTTCATTTTTTTTCCTTTTTTTTAAGTTTACTTTATGTACATACAAGGAAAATAAAATATAAATTATTTTATATATTTTGCTTAAAATCTCACATTAAAAACCAATATGTCTTCATACAAAATGTGAACATTTTGACACATATAGTTTGCAATATTTATAAAAAAATATAAACTCCCAACACTTTTGTATCTTTTAATGCCACGTGGACCACTGGAGTTCTAAATGTCTCATTTGCCAACGATGCAAAATAACTAATGCTCATTTGACGTGGAACTTCAATCTTTAAAATAGTTTGTTTTTTGTTTTTTGTTTTTTCAAAAGAATACTTAAATCCTTCTGGTTCTAAAGCGATGATAGACACTAAATCATTTGTAATAAAGATAAAATGAATTGTATGGGCGGTAACAGCACTATAGCTTACACCCGTCCCGAGCATCATATTGTAATTATCCCATATTGTTGCACTGGTAAAATTATCGCATGAAAGGAGTTAAACACGCAACAGTCCATCATCGTGTAATAGTAGTAATATACTACAGTGTTACAATATTATCGTATCAATGTAAAGTACAGTTAATTTAAAATTTCTATGCTATTTAAGGCGCAAGTCATATGATTTTCTTTCTCATAAATTCATAAATAATCATCCACATTATTGGTACTTAAAGTGGCAAAGCCACAAATACGTAGCTTACTGAAAAGGGCATATTTTTTATTATTTACTTACAACTGTCTTTTGCAGACGAAACACACGGGAGTTATACTATATAAATTAGCCGATGCCTCATCAGATCCCGAAACAAAAGAGGAGGTAAGCAATGCAACTAAAACCATATAATTCTTCATTCCTTTTTTTGCTCTTGCAAAGTTTGTTCTTCTTTATTTGCTATTGACAAACATCAAAAAATTAGAAGAGTAGGTTGACACAGACGTCCAATGAGCTTTAACAATTACTGGTGAAATTAAATTGATGCGGTTTACATCCAGCAGAATAAAGATTTTTGAGAGAGTTTTCGGTGAGTATTAAAAAAGTGTGAACATAAAGAAACATAAGTATAAAGAAGATTTCCAAAATTCATATTCGTCGACAATTTTATTCAAAACTGAGCATACCATAAATAAATTAATTCATATAATTTATAACCTATCAAACCACTTTGGTGGAAGCACTCCGGGAAGCGACCGCAACACTGTCGATGCATGTTCAAATTAAACAACACGGAACCATGTACTGGCTAAAAAAGAAACAACAACGACAAAATAAGATAAAGCATACACAGGGAAATCAACAATAAAGAAGAACTAACAAGGGAAATAGTTCGTGCATGGTAACGTTTTGGGAAAACAGCCAGAATCGAAGAGGACTCTATCTTTCCGGAAGTGGCTGGAAGATTGGAAGTGCAACTGGAAGCCAGTGAAGGAATGATACATTACCTCACGGAACACGGCCCATACCGCCAGAAGCTAAGAGAACTTAAACTTGTTGAAGATAATCTATGTCATACCTGCAATACAATAGCTACACCAGAACATATAGTACTAAGATGTACCGAAACTGAAAATTTGGTATTGAATCTAAGAAATTGAATAAGGGAAATAAACACGGCAGAAGTCCTGCGAACACCGGAACTCGCCATGATACTTCAGGATCTGACATCAAAAATCTCAAGGTACTACAAAGAGAAATTTATGAGGGGAAGGATGACATAGATATAAGGATAAATAAACTGAATATAGAAGATTAACGACTACGGGGTTTCGTGAGGCGTGAGCATGTCGTCTACGTGCTACATCGCGCAGGTGTCGAGCAAGATTCTCGAAAGAAGATTATGTATCCAAGCGTGGACAAATAACCATCCAAATGTGTTAAAAAAAAACGAAAAGTTGTCTAAATAAAGCTATTCAGAACAACTAATTAGAACATAACTATCAGCAAATAAAGTGAATAAATGGCCGCTGGAAGCCAGTGGTAAAATTAGGGTGCCTTGGGCAGGAACCCCTGTGCAAGAGACGCTCATCATGAGTGTTGAATAAATGTGGACTTACTCATACTTACAACAAGAGAAAAGACACAGCTGCAGCGAGAATTGAATATGGGCTGCTGAGTTCGACGTTCAGCGCCTTACCGTCTAGGCTAAATCGTCAGACATGAAAAAAATACATTCAACAGTATAGGGATAAAACATATTTTGCTGAACCCCAAACACAAACAAAGTGTTGTCTTTCTTTAATCATATTCAAATGTTAATAAAGGATCAGAATATTCATTCATTGAGAATATGTTCCATTTATATGAAAGCAAGTGATCAAGATGGCGACAGACAAACACTTGTTTATCTACTCAACATCGTGTGCTGTGTTAACAAAACAAATTGATACACGCCCTTGGACACTGAGAAGTGTTGAATTAAGAAAGTCATTTTACTGGATGTCAGTCATCCTCCATTTTCTGTGTACTTACTTACCCTATGGTTTACGAACTCGCAAGTTCAACGCCGTAGTAACAAACTTTCGCCATCGGGATCTATCCTGCCCAAGATCAAGCAAGTTTCAATCACAAACACCTACTACTCGAAGATTCCTTCTAATGTTATCCTTTCAACGTGTTCTCGGTCCTCCCGACGGTCTTTTTCCTTGTGGCTTTCCAATCATAATGTTCGTTTTTCGCCCATCCTAGCTACATACCCATCTCGGTCATCGCGAGTTCATTATTCTTACAGCATCGGATGAGCCGCAACCGTAAGGTTCTTCATTATGGAGTTTCCTCAATTCTCCAGTCATCCTGTCTCATTTTGCCAGTGTATCTTTCTTAAAACCTTATTTTCAAACACTTGCAATTTGTTCATCTGCTACGGTCGCAATCCAACTTTCCCAACTTTAAAATATTACCGGCAGAATAACCGTTCTGTATATTTTCAATTTCAACCCCCTTTATATTAATCGCTAGGTTAGGAGTTCCTCGATTGAATAGAAACATGCATGCCAAATACTAAGCGACATTTTATTTCTTACATTACCTCGTTTTTGCTTGTTACGTATGATCCGAAATACTCAAATTTGTTTAATTTCTCTATGTTCTAATTCTTAATAGTTATGTACATATTTCCGTTATTCCCTGAGTTTCGGCTTGATGTAATGTATTTTGTTTTCTATGTGTTTACCTGTAGGCCTATCTCATCGCACGCTTCTACTAAGACATGGGTGTTACATTGTAGTGCCTCTATGTCTTCTCCTATTAAATCTACACCATCCGCGTACATGAACAGTTGATTCAAACCATTTACCGTCAGTCCATTTTTGCGTTCTGTTTTATTTTTAAAATCGCATATACTAAAGCAAAGTTAAATAGTAGTTGTGACATGACATCCGATTGTTTCAATCTGTTGTGAATCTTGGAAATATCTGATATATCCCTACCTACCCGTCCTCTGCTTATGGGGTCCCTGAGAAACATTTTCACTAGTTGAACAAGTTTGTTTGGAATTCCAAATTGTAACAAGACATTGTATAACTTTACCCTTTTAATAGAATCATAAACCTTTTTAAAATCAATGAATAGCTAGTGAACAGTCCCATTGTATTCCCATTTCCTCTTCAAGATTTGTCATAATTTGAAAATCTGGTCCAACGCGGATCTATTTCTTCTAAATGCACATTGATGATCTCCAATTATTTCTTCTAAGTATAAACTTAAGCGGGTTAGCAGTATAACTCATAATACTTTGTAACGTATTGGGAGTAACAAGATTCCGCCATAAATATTACAGCCCGATCTATCGCCCTTTCTACACTTGGACTATTATTGACATTTTCTATTCCTTTGGAAGCTCCTTCTTTTTCCATATAGCGGTTATCAATTTCTGAAGTACCTTGATGAGTGCCGCTACTCAAGCTTTAGTTGATTCCGCTGGAATATTGTTTGTTCCCGCTGATTTGACATTTTTTAAACTTCTTTATCCACATTTTGACTTCGATTTCGCTTGGTTCCGGTACCCACGGTTCTTCGAAGTGGATTTTAAATTCCTCTGTTTGTTCTCCGTTGAGTAAATTACGAAGCTTCTCGAAATAACTTTTCCACAGCTCGATAATTTCAGCTTCATCAGCCTGTAGATCTCCGCGTTCAATTCTAATCACCCCTAACCTCGGCTGGTGATCTTTTCTTAACGAGTTTACCACTTTGCATAAATTTCGTATGATATTTTACTTGCCGTTTTTCTCTATCTCATGATTCTTCTGCCTCATATGTTCTCGATTTTTGTTTCTGAACCGCGTATGGAGTTGCGTTTCGCGTTACTGTAGTTGTTCGTATTTACTTCACTTTTATTACTTAGCCATCGTTGCCTTGCTTATTTCCATTCCTCATGAAGTTTAAGGCATTCTTCGTCAAACTAAGGCTTGTTTTTCTGCTATTTCTCCTCACCCACACATTCCTCTCCTACGCTCTTAACTGTGTTACAAATTGCGATCCACATTTTACCTACTTCAATTACACTATTAACTTCATATTTATTACTATTCGAGTTGACTAAGATTTCGAACCTATTTGAGATTTCGATTTGTTAAACTTCTTTTACGTCTGGATTATCTAATCGTTTAACTTTGTATGTAAGTTCATTGTTCCTTTGCTTTCTTTGTATGCGATGCATAACTTTTCCTTCACCTTTGTGATCACTAACTAATGATCGGTGTCACCTTCCGCTCCTCTGTAAGACTAACATCCATTATATTGGTATGTATCTTCTATCTACTGATACGTGATTGATCTCCTTGTGTATTTTGCCTACCGAAGATACCCTTATGTCTTTCTACTGGAAGTATGTACTCCTTACTAGTAGTTTTTCGAGATCCCGAAACTTATCAGTCTTTCTCCATTGTTGTTGGTGATTTCGAGAAGGCTGTATGTGCATATAGTAGGTTTATATTTTCCCTCTCTTCCTACCTTAGCATTAAAATCACCCAACACCATTTTCGTATTATATTTTGGTAATCTGTCAAACAATCTTTCTAGCTCCTCGTAAAATGTATCTTTGTCGTTATCATTATCCTGCTCGGTCGGAGAATATACATTTATTAAAACGGTGTTGCCTCATCTAGAACGTATCGTAACGTACTATAGTTTTTCGTTGACGAACTTTATATTCTGACCAGCGGGAAGGATTCAGTTCATAATGGGAAATCCTGTTCCGAAATCGTAAGACTGTGTTCCCCCATAGTAAAAAGTGTACTTGAGCTTTCGGATGCTATCTTGAGCTTCTCATTGGACTTTTTATCGCTAATATATCCAGCTCGTACGTCTCGCTCTCGAGTACCGCCACCTGAAGAGCGGTGTAAAATTGTCAGCTCTTCGTACTCGCAGTAAAGGCAGACATTCAAGACGTCATTCTCTGTCCATCTCTGAGCCTTGCCGGTGTCATTCATCTTCAGCCTCCATAAGTGGTAATGGTGATTATATTTTGTTCGGGTTTATCTTCCCCTACCCTTCTTAGCTCCCTCTAGTAACTGTAAGGCAGCAATCTTGGTTTTGGTCCGCCCCTGAATATTTCGGGTACCCACCATATGTGGTCGTCATTCCCCTACCCACCACCTGGGGAGGCATTTGGTTGGAGATCAGTAACTCCAATACCTTTCATATAATTTAATATGTAATCGTGTACGAAACATTAACTTTAGCGTTCAACTCCTTCCGTGCTGAAGAGAAACCTGATAACCGGAGGGTTTTGACAATCACATTTGAACAATATTTTTTACCAGTTCGATACTTTTAGGGTTTTCGTGTATAAGACTAAACCAATCAAGCAGAGTTTAAATGAAGAAATGTTTTTTGTTTTAATGCCTTAAATAAACAAGTCCATAGAAATTACATTTTTCGCTATTGTCTGTTAACACATATTTTGACATGCGCCGCAATGCAAAAACGGCCGTTATTATTTAGTTGGTGGGATTAAAATAAAAGAATAACCAGTTTGAACTATTAATACGTAGGAGAATACAAATATTAAAACATGTTTTAATCAGTCGAGCGTGCCTAGGCTGGACCACTTAGGACGGAATGACCCCAATATATTTTTAATCCCTGCAAGAAGTATTCGGCCTGGAATAATGAAAGGTTACACAAATGCCAGAGTGCCTTGTTAATATTCCTAACATTTAAAATTGTAGGATTGGTTGAGACGACGAATGACTCGTGCCGTCGTTATATTGAATCCGAATATCTCTTTCATCCTTCTTCAACATAAATCACTATCTCTAGCAGATATACTCAAAGCTGCATCCAACAAATATACGTATTGCCGTGTTCATCATGTACATTCTGGAAGTTAACATTTACACTATCGCTGATTTATTATTTCTATTGTTGTATTGTACAAATATTCATTATAGATAACCACGTGACCACGGTGACCACGGTGTTGCCAATTACCAACCAATTCTCTTACAATTACGATGTCGTCCCGGTGCCACAAAACGTTTATATTTATATTGTGGCTCCATTTACATATTGCAAACACCATACATAGGCTTAGGTCGATTGCGTAACACGTGCTTAACCTAAAAGTAAAGAGAACGTACTCAAATCGCAAAATTTTAGACAGTTTTTGAGGCAAATTGGGAGATTCGTATTTTCTCCTGCTTTTAGATTTCTTCCTTCTCTGACTTTCGACATTAGGTATGTGTCATATTGGTATTTCTCACAAAAAAGTCTCCAAGATGAGACTTTATTTGTTTGGAACTAGCCTGCGCCTCTCACGTTTTCTTTCCACAGTTGCAAATTGACGGAATATGATTTCTTGGACACCTTGTGCTTCACTGTATTTGTGGAGGCGAATAACATGAATTTGAAGTTAGAATGGTATTTAATATTGCATACTAAAATTTAATTCGTACAAAGGTTTAATCTAGCAAGACTTTTTAAATTTTAACGTGTAATAGAGACTCGCTGGACTCGATTATGTGGAATAATAATTTTCTGAATGCGACGATGACTAAAAAGGCACGATACGTTCCTACTGGTTGTACTAATTAATTCTGGTGTATTTTATATGTTCCCTTTCTCACGTAATTGTGACTTAAAACTAAATAAAATATTAAGCACCATATAATAGTTCGGAATATGTTATTTGATAAGACCTGAAGGACACACAATCAACCCAGTATACTATTTATCCCCACGTTTGCTTATGTATGGTAGTAATTTGTATAGACGATTGCGGTTTTCTTTTCCAGATACAGATATTCTCGACGCAGCTCCTTCACCGAAAAATAGGATTTACAGTTTGCGGATTATTTCCGCTTGACTTCACACTTTTGTACTCGGTGAGTATTCTATTAGCCTATTGAGCATAAGCAACATATTTCTAACATGTCTTTCAATTGATAAATACCTTCAAGCATATTTTGTTTTATGTGTGTTCTAGATCAAGAAACTAACCTCCCCAAGTAGCTCACAAACGTTGAAAATACGGGGATTTGCCGTTAGTACTGAACGTTATTTAAGCGTTGTATATGTACCAGACTGTCTGCCTGTCCAACAGTTTATACAACGTTGAATAATGGTTGAGAAACAATTTAAAATCAACATTTAGAATAAACGAAGAAACGTAATTTAGAAATGATTTTTAACGTTCTTTTAACGATTTTACCTCACCTGTTCAACTTTCTCCAGTAGACGAAAACAGAGTATAGTTGTTTATTGGCGTACATACTTAGTTGGACTTATCTCATTTCTTTCATGGTGGTATATTAATTTAATAGTAAATTATCTCACTATATGCTGAGAGGTTCGAAGCTCGAAATTCGCGAAATCGTCAATTGTAACCCGTCACTCTAACCACTCTAGCTATCAACTACTATTTTTCTGTTTCTTTTATTTTACGTAGTCTGTATTTGAACTAAATGCATTCGTATTGGTTAAACAGGCAACACAAATCCAGACACGTTGGTTCATCAGCATGACGAAGCATTTTGCTCATTCACCTTTTCGCTCAGTAGCCACAAGTAACGCCTGGTACAATATAGGTTGAGCACATTCAGATATTTTAAAAGATAAATAGATTACTACGAGAGTCCATTCCACACCTTCGGAATTGAACGATATGTTCTCCTAGTGGCTAAAAGGTAAGTCATTGGTGGTTGTGCCCACGAAGCCTTTATCTGAGAATGACAAGATCTATAATATATAACGGTTCCAGGCAATTCCACCGATATCCATGAATATTGTTATATTTGAGTATGGAAAAGTGAGCTCGTAGTGGCCAAATAGTCAGTGATTGGTGGTTGTTCTCATGGAGACATTTTGCTCAAGTTAACATGATCTACAACATATCACGGTTTCAGGTAATTCCACCTGGATCCAAAAATATCGTTCGTTATCTTCGAGTGTTTTCAAAACCGTGGCCTCGTTGTGGACAAATGGTCAGTGATTCGTGGTTGTGTCCATGGAGACGTTTTCTCAGGATGACAAGATCTAACATACCACAGTTTCAAGCAATTCCACCGAAATCCAAGAATATCGTTCGTTATCTTGAGTGTTTTCAAAAATCAGGTCTCGTAGTGGCCAAAAGGTCAGAGATTGGAGGTTTTGCCCATGGAGACTTTTTCTTGGGATGACAAGATCTACTGCATATCACGGCTTCAGGCAATTCCACCGAAATCCAATAATATTTTGGAGTGTTTTCAAAAATATGGACATGTAATGATCGAACGGTTACTGATTGGTGGCTGTCCCCATATACGCTTTTTCTCAGGATGACAAGATCTACAACATACCACGGTTTCAGACAATTCTAGCGTAATCCAATTAGCATAAGGTTTGTGCGGTGTCCTTTAACTCGAATCTCCCTGTCTTGATCTAAATGACTTCACTGATTGGGTGACTAACCAACAATTTTAAATCGACCACTAAGTTTCTAGTCAGTGCTAAGTTGAGGCGAAGTCATATTTTGCATATGAAGGGAAGGCCTGTAAAAAAAGTAAAGTTGCAAGGTAGCCTGTAATAAAAGGCTAGGGTTGGCGAAAATAGTCTACAGCGAAACAGCTCTGGCACGTGATGACGTGCACTGGACTTCAGTGCACGCAGATGACAGCTTAAGTGCAACGAAACAAAATTCAAATAACTTTAAAGTTTAATTAGATGCCTCGCATAACTGCTCCTTCCAAGAAGTTTGTTTCATGCTTGTTTACAAGTTCAACACAATAAGTTTAACAAGCTCGAAACAAGTGACCGACAACCTTGGTGCAGTCTTGCATGCTATGTGAGTGCATGGTATATAATATGGAAATGGCGCCAAAATACTCTGCCGATGTATCCCCTATTTTACTTGTCACTTCTCAGGATGACGATTTGTCATAATTGTTTTCAGCTCACAACTGCCCAATGGGGATAGGGCACACATAGAAGATAAACGTTGTTCGCGTGCTGGGACGCCTCATTAACTAGTAATCACACATATCATTTTAAGGCTTACAAAAAAGCAAAGCTTTATCTCGAATATATTTTTGATGCAGTGAGTTTAAAATAAGCTACGCCGTAAAAAACTAAAAATTAAAATTCAAATATTTGTTATTTTGAGCCCTTTTTATCTAAATTACATTAAAACTACAAGTAACAAAGTCAAACTAAAGGCAAACACTTTTGTACTCTATGGTTAAAAATTATAACAAGAAGAAAATAATTATATATATCCTTTATGGAGATATAATAGAATTCTAAAATCTGATAAAGGGGAAGCACGGGTTAAATTTTATGAAAATGTATCCCTACAACTAAGGGCTAAAATTCAGCATTCCCCTAATTTTACCCAAGATTTGCATTTTTTCTAACTTTCTTTCATGTGCTAAAATGAACAATAATTGCCCCATAAAAGATAAGTTATCTTAACATCCGCTTCATATATACTATCCGGCATAACTCATTAGAAGGTTAAAGTATTTCCCAGTACGCCCCAGCTAGGGAATTAACATTTAACAATGATGTGTGCAGACGGCTATTCATGTGATATTCTTACGAATTCTGATATTCACATCTAGTTTTCTATCGTCCAGATTAAGTTTGTCCGACAACTTCTGTTTTAATTTTGCTTTCTTAGTCAAATCTTCGTAAATAATTTATTTTCTCCATTTTTACATATTTGAAGGCAACATTCAACACCCCACATGACTATCTTAACAGTTTCTTTCAGAAGAGTGGATAGGTCGCTTCTGGCATTTTGTGGAGAAATTCTAACACGTTTTCCGGCAACTGAGGTATTCGGGTCTTACAACTGATACTGTCAAGTGATTTATATTATTTTTCATTGATATGTATATAAAAAAATATACAATTGTTAATAAATTGTATTAATACATATGCAATAAATACTATTGTTAATAAATTTTCTACATGTGCAATGTGATTTTTGGAGTTTGTTTTGAGCACATATTCTCACATGCTTAACTACTTCTCTTCTTCTTTACACTCATAACATGATTCGACAAAATTATTTATGTTTTGTATGCACAATGTTTACTATGTTCAGATTATAAGATATGTAGTTTTGGTTCTCAAAGTATTTGTTTCAGTTAAATTCGATATAGAACTTTAAGAAATGAAATGTAATAACCATACATTGGATACCTCAATTCATGCTAGTAGTTATTGCGATTTTTAATCCGATTATTGCTAATTGTTCTCTTTGTGTTTTACTTGTGTAGCGCGGGTTTTATTTTGCAGCTCAAAACAATATTCTTTACTTTTATAATGAACATATTATCCTTTTCGTGCTTTAGCAAGACAATCTGATTCCTTTTCGTTCATTTTTCTTAACATTATTGTATATATTTAAGTCAAACACATTATTATTAATTGTATCACTTTCTTACCAAGCCACTGCCGATCCAGATGGAGCAACGGTCTAGCGCGCTAGTCCGTCGAGTCAAGGATCGTGGGTTCGAATCCCACCCCCGGTATGGATGTGATTTTATATGTGCTTCCCGTAGTTAGGAAATATCTGTAATATCAGTTGAAAGAGTTCAAAGAGTTAATTCGGTTGTGTGGTGCATTCGGTTAGGATGCGTTTCACTTTAGAAAAGAAAGTAGCTCAGTAGCAGAGCGATGACGTAGCATTCGGGAGGTCCTGGGTTCGATCTCAGCGGTCGACAATCCTGACTGAGTTTTTTCTGTTTTTCCATGTCAGACCAGGCAAATTCCGGGATAGTATCTTTAACATAGGACGCGGTCGACACATTTCGAAATCCTTTCTCCTCCCCTATCCCGGCATGAGCCTCAGATTCCTAAAGGCCATAAATAAAATTCAGTTTGGTTCAGTGTATCACTTTCTTCCGTTCTTTATACTTTTAACTATGTTTTTTTCTGCAAGACATGAGACTTGACCTGTAATTATGTTACTCTTTACAGCCAAAATAATTGTTTAAGTTTACTGAGAGTCAATCATTTTCATATATTTCAGTCATGTATGGTACATATCCTTGTATAATTGTGTATATTGCATGTTCAGAAGACAGTGTTACTTAGAATTATATGTTATATTTTGAGATGTAAATATAATTTTTTTCTAAAAGTTTTCTATAAAATAACGTATTTACTAAAATAACATTATTATTATTATTTTACAGATTGCAGGAGCAGTGACGACGTATGTTATAATTTTGATACAGTTCCAAACAGGGGAAAACCATTCTTTGCCTACAACATCAACCTTTGCTCAGACCACTACGTACCACGAGACATCAGAAGCGACAGTAAATGCTGAGTGATGCAGTTGTTGTAATTGCGATTATTATGACTCTAAAATCCAATATGGAAATTTACAAAAACTAATAATTTTACAGTGTAGTGTATTACAAGTGGAATTGACGTCATTTAATTATTTATCTCTTATGCTGGTATGAGCGTAGTCATTGGTTTTATAATAGTATTAATAACACGGTTTAGATATCATAAATAATAGTTTAAGTAAGCGCTGTGCTAATGTGTTGACAGTTTCAAAGGCTTGTTTTCAGCAATGAATGAGGCAGACGGTAGACAAGAAAATCAGAAAAAGGAGTGTCGGGCAAAATAACCAGTAGGCCAAATAAACGAGAAAATAGATCATTGGCCTCTCTGGATCTTTACTGGCACGGGCGTGGCACAATATTTCGATATCCAATGCTATTCATGAAACTCACGGAACATGTTTTATTTCAATCAGTAAACGTGCAGAAAAGTCTTGACAGATTAAACTATGAAATTTAGGTGTCACTGGCAAAGATATCATTGAGCGATATCTCTCGCAAGTGGGTCGTGTGTGCTCGTAAATGTCTATGCAATGGAAGCATAACATGTGCTAGATAGAAAACTTCTACGTGCACCATGTTTAAAGTCATTCTGTGATGAAAATTCCATCTGCACCACCAAATCCTATCTGCGTTTAAGAAGTGCATAGTAGAAGTATATTTCCTTGTCAGATTGGAGGAAAATCTTTGAGAAAGAAGTACCAAGAAGTCCCGCATACACAATAACTGAAGTTAATGAACAGCTCAATAATTTTGAAGCAAAATTACAAGATAAGTTTGTTGGTGTCTTTAATACTAACGTACAGCAGCCCATTCATTAGTTTTACGTGGACTTTAGGTTAACGTCAAATGGTGTTCCAATTTTCAGCAAATTTTATGGAATATTGTACAGCTTGGAAGTCAAGGTTAAAACAACATTAAAAATATTACAAGAACAACAAATATTACAACCAGTGGAGCACTCACAATGGTTAACTTCTATCGCCATAGTACCAAAAAATCTGAAATTATAAGATCCTGAGCAGATTATAAGATCACAGTAGATAAGATGTTCTATCCACTCCAGATCCTGGAAGATATATGGCATAAATTAAAGTGTTCCAATATTTGTGTAGTGTTAGATCTAAACCAGGCTTAGGAACAGTTATTGCTGGATGCTGAATCCAGTAATGTGTTAACTATTAGTATCTCGTGGAGACTATATAGAATGTTGCGGATCCCTTTCAGGTTGTTTACATATCCATTCATTTTTCAGCAGTTTATGGATAGTACGCTAGCCGAATTTGACTGCGCACAGATGTTTCTAGAATATGTGATCACATCGTGTTCTAATTTAGAAGATTCCTACCAGAAAACGTGTAAAAGATTAAATAAATTCCTGGATTTGAAGTTAATCTTTCAAAGTGTCAGTTGTTTGCTTAACAAGTTCAATATTTAGGAGATCAGTAACAGTTGATGGATACATTCTGTCGCATAAACATACGCAGGCAATACTACAATGCAGAGGTTAGGAAAATATACTACAGTTGCGTTCTTTTCTTTGTGTGACTAATTGCTTATAAATAAAATAACTTAATTTGTCGTCTCATGCTCAGCTATTACAAAACTCATTGCAGAAAAATATCAAATGGAACTGGACTCAAGAACATAGTGCACATGTATATGCTAAAAGATCTAATAGTGACTTGAAAGAGAAAGTTTGTGTTTAATCCGCAAGAGGAGGTTTACTGATGCTAGTCCTTACAATTCTGGGGTAAACTCTATAATAAAAATAGCAATGCAAAATGAAAACAGTTGCATGTGCTTTGGCTTCATTTTCACAGACTGAAAGGCAATATTCTCAGTTGGAGAAGGACTCCGCAGCCTTGATTTATCTCCGTCAAGAAGTACCATAAGTATTTATATGCCCGAATTTTTGGAGTGATTACAGATTCCATCCCGATGAAACTAATCTTTGGGGAGGGTAGAGCGAAACTATCTGCTATACATCCAAGGTTATTTGCGATGGGCTTCATCTTTATCGGATTATAATTACAAGAGAATATATCCTAGACAAGTACAGCGTACTGACTGTTTGTATTCACATAGCTAAAGTCACAGATGTCGCGTACTTTGGATAGGAAATGCGTAGGTACGTGCGTTAGAACCCTGTGACTGACGATCCAGAGGTTTTTCAAAGTTGTCCACAGTGCCACCAGGCAAATGCCGGGATGATATCTTAGGAAATGTCCTAATTTCCTTTTCTAAAAATAATTAACTAACAAATTAGCTCCGCAAGAAATGCTTAGAAACGAATTATTATGCAACCCAACGAATTGGTTCAGAAGGTAAAAGATCTGGCCTATTTCTCACTCCAACCTACCCGAGAATAGAATCATTTTTCACGCCCGAATAAACATAGCTGTTTACAGTTCACTGTGTTAACAGTTTGTTGAAGCAACAAATATCACTTGGGTAGTCATTAGCAGAAACTGGCTTTGTAGTTTTGAGTAGGACACGTCGGATCAGTGTGCTAATGGACCCTAGTTCGAAACACAAGCACCGCAACTTTTATTTTATTTCTATTTGTTTTCAGGAACATGGCATTTTCTGCTTTCTCCTTTTGAATAATACTCTGCTTCGATGAAATAGCTTAGAGAAGCCAGATTAGATTATTTCTTTCTTTCCATGCACTGGAAAACTGATTTTACATTTCACGACCTAGGTTAGAAAATCAGCGAACATTGTTTTTTATTCCTTTTATCATAATTGATGAATACTACAGCAGTGTATTTTAGGTGGTGGATTACATGCGGTCAATTCTGTCACCAAACATGACCCGGTTTCAGCACTGCAATGTTTAAGATAGCTATGAAAGTAATGGAATGCCAGCAGAATCTCAATTTCAGAAATTTAGGGCCCATTTGGTTTTCTATGGACCCTTCAATACGTCGGATTGTCTTATATTTTGTTTCTAGAAATTTCTTTTAGTGCTCGTATGCACTTACTTATCAGCTTTTCAATCAGAAAGTAGCATACGTTATGGGTCACTGATTAACTGGAGGTTCCTCAGTGATTTCCTGTCAACGCAGACCATAACTGCAAAAGTACTGCCACATTACAACAGTACCATGTGTCAGTGTTGTTGCGGACCAGGCTGGACAGAATTGGAAAGAAAATGGACAAAGCAGACTTCATATTTCTAACACAAGATCCAACCCGTGATCGCAGTATCGAATTGAAGCTCATATGTGTGACTTTTTTTTTCTCACAGAAAGTCTTTGTAAAATAGTTGTCAATACCAACATAGTTCGATAGTCAAGTGGTTAGAATGAAAAGCTACAAATCAGGAAGTCCAAGGTTTGAAGCCGGCTGCAGAGATATATAAAATTTACAAAGAAGTTAATACATCATCATGATGACAATGATCAAATTTCAACTAAATATGTATAAAATAGGCAATATTTTTTCGTTCTTGATTTTCGCCCACCGAATTCTCGCTCATGATGATTGTCTCGTAGGCATCCCCAATAATATCCTGCAGGCATCCCCCGGGGCAAAGATGAGATATCCAATCTAGATCCCTTGGACATCCGTGGGATATATGCGGAATATAAACTATCCTATAATGTTTCCTTTTAAATCCCGTATCTATGCCAATCTTGTCCTGTGGTCTTCTCATGGGTATCTCAGTTTAGAACAAAGGCGGTTGTTTGAACATCATGTAGCCGTCTCAAGGAAGACAAAGAGGATGGATCAGATGTACCTTTAACATCTGAATGTATCGGGCAGGACGTCCCTTGATCGTCCGTGGGGCATCCATGTTATATTTGAGTGGGTCTCTCCACAGTGAAACATCCAAAATCGATAGTAAGTGCGCAATGAATAAGAACCTTCTTTGAACTCTGTAAACAGGAATTATTTGCTTTTATCGGGAATTTTTTTAATGTTCACAAATCCAATTACTAAATATTTTAAACGAAATGTTTACATAAAAAAAGAAACTCAAAATAAGCATATTTTGGGTATACTTACACATTCAAATAGGAAACGAAGTCTATTGCAATATGTAGTACTACCCCTCCTGCATTCCTCATAAAGGGTCCCAAATAATCCCGCGTCGGGTTCAGGAGTTAAGACATCTTCAATAAAAGAATCCACTCCCAAAACCGGCTTTTACTTAAACGATAATATTTTCTTTCAGAATTTGATCCAAACGTCGTTCTTATGTCATGTCTAACTGAAGATAATAATCGGTCTCAAATACAAGTTAATATGGTATGTATAATTTTTGTATATGCTGCCGTCATATCTAAATATGGCGGCTCTTTAAAAAAATAGTTTTGCTCCTTTTACCACATAATTTCATTTCCAAATAACTATGGAACTCTCACAAATACCGAAAACACCCTGAAATAAATGTAATAGCGCGGTATCTAATCTTTTAAAAAAGACCAACATGCTTGTAATATCTTAAATATTGAGGGTGCTAGTCGATGTATGTGTTACAGGGTGTTGAACCTTATGACCTTCAAGTACTCAAAACTAATCACCATGCTAAACATTTTCGACAGCCATAAACTCTCCTTTAGTTGCTCGATGTAAGAATATGCGTCGAATTAAAGGAAATAAGTTGTAAAATGATACTAGAGATTCCCGCTTCGCGTCGCGTTTAGGGGCTATGACACCATCAATATAATGGACGTCAGAATTTGAAATGAAATGTTTAAACGTGTATGACATCTCACAGAATAGTGATAGATGGGTCTTTTTGTATACAATTAAAGTTAATTAATTGTAAAATAACTTCAATGAAGAATTTAATTCATTTTTGGCCCTCTCTTTGAGATACATTAAGGAAAGCTGATAGAAAATAGTTTCTTTATTTCAGTTTTGAAGTTTATGTAAAATAATATCGCAAATTGTCACACAATGCCAGTAGAAAACATTAGATTTAAAGAGCATTTTAAGAGCTTCAAAACAGTATCAGTGTCGTCTTTCCATCTTTAATAACAATATCGTTATGTGTTTGCATGTAATCTTACAAGGAACATTCGCCAGGTGTCAGAGCCCGATTGTGATGCAAATTTGTATGATGCCTATGTAAACCTTGACATTCAAAATTATAGGTTCTGCCGTGAACAAATAACCACAGGGGAACCCGAGAAAGATGGAACGCAAAGAACAAGTATGTTTCTTTTTATAAACTTATATATGTTGAAAGCAAATGGCTATTAATTAATACTGGACATGAGACAATACATGCCGGAGGGTATGACGACAACGACCGCTATCTTGAAAGCGGCCATCTTGAATATACTTCAATTTTTTAATAGTAATTCTGACATTTGATGTATCAATATGTGCGGTAATGTTCCAAAATACCCAATGACAAAATCAATTTTGGTATAACTCTAACCCTATACGATAAAATGGCAAGTTAAATTTATCTAGAGAAGATCACATTCACCTAGCATTACTCCCTCTCTTGAAACTGGGACTTTATCTTCCGTCGGTGTATGTAAAACTTTATTGTGCACATCATGTTTTGTCCATGAGGGTTATAACGGTACATGTTATGTAGCCATTTGGTTTTCGTTCCTTCAACTGTTTCAATAAAATATTTTTTCATTAGGGTCAAACATTCTCCAATTATATTTCACGTGTCATTTTGTCATACAGGATTAGAGTTATGAAAAAATGATTTCGTCATTGGGTTTCTAGGAACATTCCAACACATTTATATATCACATAGCCCACTTACTATTTTAAAAATATAAAGCATAGTCAAGATAGCCTCTTTCAAGATGGAAGCAATTTTCGCCACACCCTTCAGCAAGTATTTACTCCTGTCCATTATCCATGAATACCCATTTGCTTTCAATGTAACATTTTATTACATAATTTGGCGTTTCTCGTACTCTGTATTCGATTTACTTGCTCTCTACGTTTCATTTTTCTCTGGCTCCCCTGTCATTATTGTTGACGGCAGCACCTATAATTTTGGTTGCAAGTGTTTACCAAGGCACTGTACTTACATAAGAATTTTCATCAAAATCGGGCTCTGGCGAGTTTCCTTTGCTTTTGTGTTTGTATGCAAGCTCTATAACAAAATTTCTTGTTGCGTGAAACGTTTATTCAATACGGTGAGGTTGAGATGGTATGATATTATCTTCAGCATTAGTACTATCATTAGTAGACCCGCAACGAATAAATGTTTCAGATAAGACGAACTTTTGCTATAGAGATACCATTCAAACACACAAAGAATACACGCTACTGAACATGAAGATACGATATCAATACTGTTTCGAAGCTTTTAAAATTCTGTATAAATTTAAGGTTACATATTGTAATAGTGTAATGATTACCGAAGTATTTCACGTAAACTTCAAAATTTAAATCCAGAAAGAAGTATCTATAAGTTTTCCTCAATGTATCTGAAAAGGAGTGTCAGCAAGGAATCAAATTTCATTGTAGACATTTCAAATTATTACATTTGAATTATAGATCAAGGCGCTTCTACCGCTATTCTGAGATGTCATATATGTTTACAGATGGCTTTACCAATTCTGACGGCTATCATATTGATGACGTTATAGCCCCTAAACCGAAAAAGGGAATCTCTGGCATCATTTTACAATTTATTTCCTTTAATTTAAGGCAAGACTGAAGTTTTACCCTGATGGACTGAGGAGCTTATTAATATAGCAAATTTTCGGCATGGTGCTTTGTTTTGAATACTTAGAGGTTCTAGTACAATCACCCTGTATAATATAAATGAATTTGCTCACTCAATACTTAAGATAAATCAATGATGTTGATGAGACATGCCGTGGTATCACTTTTATTTCCGGATGTTTCGGTATCTGGAATTGTTTCACACACACACACACACA
>JAGDQP010002912.1:36565-60031 GCA_022664845.1 Lepisma saccharinum
TGTGTGTGTGTGTGTGTGTGTGTGTGTGTTATTAATTTTATATAGCGAAAGGGGAAAATATTTTTGAATAGTATACACAAATATGATGACAGCATATAAAGATTTGAACTATTGAATCATTGAGACTCTTCATTATCTTCAATTAGACGCAAAATGCAAGTTGGTATGATACTTTTGGGAGAAGATATTATTGTTTAAGTAAAAGTCGGTGTTTGCGGTGGACACCATATAGATGACGTCATAACCCCTAAACCCTACACTTAGGAATGTTTGAGAATTTTGTGAGGGAAATATGACAGGTAGTACTTTATATTACATCAGGTTCCGTTTCACTTTTTGTAATGGCCAGTTTCAAGTTTTATTTGATTGCACTTGGAGATTAGAAGTAGAATATCTTCAAACATTCTATACTATTCTCCAACGGAAAGCTGTTCCATACATAATGCAATTACATAAGTATAACATTCAAAATGAGTGTTAGGTAAAGCTAATAAAAATGTCAACCATTAATGATCATAATAATAGAAATATTTCATATTAAACATACAATATGTTCCTTCACTTTAAATTAGTTAGACATTTAAACTATCCTGGACATTACACGTATCTTACATATGATTCAAGATGAATATATTGAGATTAGTAGCCTTTAAGATCCTCTCAACTTGTGTTCTTAACACTAAGGGGTATATAAAAGAAAATATATCCAAAGCAACAGCCTTTCAACATACTCCAATACTCGTTCCAATGACAAGTTACTCAAGAAGAATCTTTTACTCGTATTAACACAAGTATAAGATGATCCGAAACTATTATTAATAATCAAACCCAACGTTTAATAGTCAACAACTGTTTTGTTTTTTCTGTGATATAGTACGTAACGTTAAAGTAATTTAATATTTTTCTTGATGTAAGAATTTATCCCCTTATGCAACAAAATTCAATTACGTACGTCGACCACACACGTTATTTGCAACATAAAATAATCGGTAATATGAATATATCACGTACTAAAACATGGTGTCATCTTTAATCAGGTAACCAGCTGAAATTTAAGATCTTAAGATCAAAATTTTAATACGGAATCATTATAGCTTAAACAAATCACTGGAACTTCCGAACAATACATCCGTAAGAATACGAAATAATCTAATAATAATAATATTAACATCTAATAACAATAATACGAAACATCTATAGTATCCAAACAATACCAAGCAGGTACTTAATTTATAGTATTTTCATAACTACGGTACTTCCATTAAAATCTTTAATAAGAAACAATCAATTTCGCTCATCGCGTAATTTCTAATTGTAGCTTCTTCAAAGGTTACAACATTAAAACACATATATTAAATATAATTTTTACCTCATCTTTATATTGCAATAGGGATAAACAGCTATATCAAATTCACGTAAAATATCAAACAACTTCATCTTAATCATTTTAGAACTACAAAGTGATTAACACACCAGCAGACTTAACCTGAGGCCTGTGAAATACACAAGATGTTAGGAATTTTGGTTGCAGCTTTGGTAGAACAATGGTAGAGTTTGCGAGTAACAACCATAAGAAAGAGCTTTGATTAGATAACTTAAATTTGTTGTAACGTTTTGTCACAAGCTAAGGAAATATTGATACTACATCGAAAGTAGATGTAGTATCAATATATCAAAAAAAAAATATATCATTATCATTTGATAATTTAATATTTATAAACAAATTTATAAAAGAAAATTATTATATTCATAGCACCTCTGATTGACTGGGCTTCCCATAGTAAACGCTGCTCCGGAGACAGAGAAAAGAAAAGTAAGTGCAGATATTTTTCTAGACACCTTTAGGTACTCACTTGATAAAACTGAGAAAACCCTTGTGAAACCTCACCCAGGAAAACTTCATAGTATTTGAACCTACGCTGGTACAATCACGATCGTATATTTTTGACCCCTTTGAATGCTCATTTCTTACTATATGAATTGCGATAGTGTTCGGTTATTGCATATGCAACCCAACTTGATTAGTGGATTATCTTGAATGCATATCACCCCAGGATGTGCAATTCTTCCTTCAAAAGTATTTTGCAGGGAAAAGAACGAAAACGTGTATTGCGGAATCATATAAATTACAGGTGTTAGGATCACTTAGAGAAATTCGAGATAAAACAGCTTTAACTACCATAGATTTTCCTTGTGCCAAAAAAAAAAAAAAAATGAATAGAAATATTTTTAGTAATTTTTGTATGAAATTACCACATTGAAAATGTAATTAGTCAATTTTATAATACTTCTGTGTGGTAAAAAAATATTCCGAAAGATAATGAGGTATGGAGCAGAACAGAAGAAAGAGCGACAAAGATTTGCGTATAAAACTTTAAATGAACGAGCTGAAAATTACACAAAAATTAAAATTGAAATGTATATTATCAAATACATTCCCCGTCTATTTTACACATGTTGCCAGAAATGTTACACACTGTAATTAGTTTAAAAGAATGCGCGAACTAGGAGCGGGATTCAAAGACGGACCTGATTCAAAGCCCTACACCTGAACCACTCAATTGCGCATCTTGTGCAGAACAGCGTTCACTATAACGTCTAGTTACGGGAAAGTAGCGATTGGAAAAAGATACAATGGCATGTCTTTTTTTTTAACCTACGTTTATTTGAGCAGAATGTCTGTAGTTTTCATTAAAAAGTCAGCTTCTCTACTTCTGTCATAGAGCACTGGATGCGCCTCAAGATACTAAATTTTGCCTTCTCATAGCCATGGAAGGCATTAATATGATGAGAAATACCAAATATAGAGCGTAATGTGAAAGTTCTTATGTCAGTCCTGAGCGCAAAAAATACGTGTTTATATCGCAATAATTTCTACTCCATCTTGTGTTTAGTTTGCAATTCACTTCAAATGAGATTATTTATAAGTCTATCGATTTTCTGCTGCGTAGAGTCCATTGTGCTGAAAGCTCAAGGGATGAAGGGCCACGGTAGCTCAGTTCGTAGAGCGGTCACCTATGGTGCTAGGGGTCGTCGGCCGATCCCTGCTTATTCCATGTGGGCTTTGTGGTGGACAAACACTAAGTGCGTGGGTTTTCTCGGGGTGCTCCCGTTTCTTCACACTTTCGCCATTTCACCAGATTATCCCACCATTATCCATACGACCTGAGGAATAATTGCCAAAAGGCCTAGAAATAAATTTAAATTCAAAATTGAAGGATAAAGTTACTCTTTAGAAGGTAATGTGTTTCACCTTGCACTTACGTCACTCCTTGATACGTTTGTCTGATGAAGCGAAGTTATTAGTTAGTTGGCGAAACCGTTACACGTTTTTATTTTTTTTAAATAAAACGTATTTGCTTTGCTCAGCTATTATTTTATTTTATCTTAACTATGTGAGAATTTCTATTCTGCGAAACTGATGTTACCTTCGTAAAAATTGAGTTAGGTCACTAAAGTAAAATGAAAAGTAATCTTAAGAATTATCACTCTTAAAATCGTATCGATAATCGAGTTTAAGGAGCTTGAGATATTTTCACCTTGTATTTTCTATCTTTGTAGGTGATATTTATTAGTACATATTTGTCAAGCAGTGAAGATGTGAACATGTGCAAGCTTGTAAATTTTGTGCTACATTATTGTTGTGTTACATGAGAAAATTGTGTCTCATTACTAAGAACAGTGCTCTAAAATTGATTAAACGCTTGATATTAGAAGATGCTGAGACACAAAAAAACGAATGTGCTGTAGATTAGTGCGATTTTCTAGATTTGTAGTTTAAATAGTGTTGCGAGGGCAGGATAGGGCACGTAAAAGTAGAGTATGTACCCTATTCTTATATTTCGGAAATTATTTGTATTTTCCAATACTTGTTTTGATTAGAAGTGTAGAATTCTTAGTGATAATCTCTTTTCTGAGAAGCATTATTTCGGTATTTTTCAGAACGTCAAATGATTTGCAGCCTTTTCACAGTAATTTAAGTTTAATCAATAAATTTGCTTCAAAATAGACTAATAGTCTTATTTTTACTTCAAAATAAACTAAAGGTCTATTTGTGCTTAAAATTAGGCTAAATGTCTATTTCCTGCTTAAAAATCGAAGATTATGATACGCTAAAATAGCTAATGCTAAATGAATGGGTATGGGTAATTCCCTTTAAATTCTGATATATACACTGCAAAAAACAGCTATGTTAATTCAACACAATGCGGTGTCCCAGCGTGACTACCACTTTTGTGTGTTAAATCAACACAACACAGTGTGTTGATTTCGGTACTGTGAGAAAAATGTTACGGTTGTAGAAAGATTTGAATTTGGGTTTCTCAGTTAGAAGTCTAGCGTCTTACCGACTTGGCTAAATCGTCAGACAGGAAAGGCACTAGATGCAAACGATATTCAGTGAACAACATTTGAATTCAACGACTACATTATAGATTGAAACTGTGTTTGGGTTCAAATATATGTTTCTGAACCCCCCCCCCCCAAATAAACTAAGTTACTTGCACGACTTATCGCATGGTTTAATCCCTTCCTATTTGTCATTCCCATTCATTGAGAATATTCTATTTCTATGAAAGCAAGCAAGATGCGCTTTTTTTCATAGAAATGGAACATATTTTCAATGAATGGGGATTGTTATCTCTAATTGACCACTGGTAAAGTGATTGAATCATGGCATAAGTCGTGAGAGTAACTTTGTGTTTGGGGTTGAGCAACATTTTTTTATCCTCTGTATTGTTTCAATCTAGTGCTTCTTGCGTCTGACGATTTAGCGAAGTCGGTAAGATTCTCGACTTCAAAGTGCAGAACCCATGTTCATATCTAGCTGCAACCGTAATTTTTTTTCTCCCAGTACCGAAATTAACACCGTATGTTATGTTGATATAACACACAAAACTTGTAGTGACGCTGGGGCACCGCATTGTGTTTAATACAGCTATTTCTTTACTGTGTACCATTCAAGTAAATTTGCAAGTTTCTTCACTGAAAGAACAGAACCAGTATTGAAAGTTTTGTGACTTTAATAAGTCAAGAAGCGTCATTTGAATAGTGAAATTTCTGTTTTGCAGTTAAGTATATTCTCTAAAATGAGAGGAATATAAATCCAATTCATGTTAAGTATTCTTTACTTGTTACATATTTTATTTTTTGTCAAACAAAAGAAATCATAATCTTTGCTAAAATGAATCGTTTTATGAGTAATTATTTAGATCTTTTAATTTGCCATTTTGATAAGAAATAAGACAAGTAGGTAAATTTAGAATTAAAAAATAAAAGTTTGAAAATTTTGTTAGGTGTGACAAAGGTTGGAGTTCATGTTGCTATGTCGTGAATTCGAACTTTAACCATATTTACTTGAGTTTGATACATAGCTCTTTAATTGCTATATAGCATTCTTCAGAGATTTCACAAAGAGGCAAATATGAGTAATGGAAAGTTTTCGTTTAACGTAGTATTCTATTTTCTACTGAAGTACAAGTTGCTTTCTGTATTAATAGTCATTTCTAATTGGAATTTCACGGTCTCCACGAAAATTGCCTTGGTTTGGAAAATAGGGTTCAAAGTTAAAAGCGTAATCCCTTTTAAATCTTCTTTAAACCTTATTTCTTTTTCTGAATAGTTTATTTACAGTATACGTTGCAAAGGAAAGTTGAGTTGAGTTTGTAAGTTTACAGCTACTGATGGGGTGGAAAATCCATTTTGTTCGAGTAAAGATACCAAATGTGTGTTCTAAAATACACACGAAGTTTCATTCCCATCTAAATTCTAAACAAGTTAGAGCTGCGATTCCACCACAATCGCAAAAGCTCCAGTCCTTTGATAGTATTTGATTCATGGAATATATTTTTTGGCAAGGGCTGGAAACATTGATAATGGGGTTTCTGGGAAAACTCAATGGTTAGCTAATGATATTTCACTTTTCCCCTTATAGAAAAGCTTATATTCAACTGTTACGGAAATTTCATGTAAGTAGTATGGGGGTAAGCCCTTTGGCTCCCGACGCCTTAAGAAACTTACCAATGCTTATACACACCATTTTTCGCTATTGTATTTCGCCTTTCCTCATAGAGAAATGCCTATTTTCAATTATTAGGTAATTTAGATGTAACTCATCGTGGGGCGAACCCCCCAGAAAGCACTGTTTCTTGATTCATGATGAAAATCCCCTTAATTTTGCCTTGTTAGGTTTCATGTGATACGAAAAGTACATTTCAAGCTTGATTTTTTAAAAGGTAAAATATGCTTGATCTTAACAACCCAATTTCAAGCTTGATTCCCTTGCCTAAACAAGACACTTCGTGCCTTTGGAAAATCAAGCATGATTCAAGTCTGATTCAACTCTTTTGCTTGACACGATACGCTATTTTATCAGCTTGTTGGCTTGCCATTTCAAACAAACACAAGCTTGATTCAAGATGATCTTGCTATGTGGGCCGCTAGCTACGAAATTTACCTTTGTATATACACACAACTGCTCGCTATTTAATTTACCCTTATCGCTTAGACAAATAAAAAAAATGGCATTATTAATACATCTGTAAGTAGTTCTAGGGCAAGCGCTAATCTATCCCGGATCCCTATCTTTGCCCATGCATGTGAACTTTGACTGAGCTAGTTTAGCAAAGACCTTTCGAACGACACCACAAGCATCTCTCTCCACATCATGGTTAATGAGATATATTTTGACAGGTATAGCAAGTTTGGTGCTTCTATGACTAAAATAATGGAGGTAATTTGAAAATAAATATAATTTCGTAGAAAATAGGCTAGCAGCACTAGAAAGTATGATGATTGGAGACGCAGGCGATCTCAATGTTTTTGTATTGTATCGAATAATGTTTATGCCAAGTTCGGCGCAGCTATTTCAAACTAAATGAAACAAATTTTAACAATTAATTTTAAAAAATGATACTGCATCAATCAGGACGATTCCACTAGCTCTGAATCTAGTCAAGCCATTTCCAATGACACCTACGCATCTCTCTACACCTTGTAAGTCCTGAGATTTAATTTCTGGACACGGACAGACATCATGAGGGGAATTAGAATACTCTTTTTCTTATAGTTTCACTACCAACGGACTTAAAATTCATTTCTGAGCGTTAAAGATCTCTAAAAAGAGGTTCAAAGCAAGGTCTACAAAAAAAATATAAACTTTAGTATTATGTTTCAAGACGACTAGTAGGAAATATTATTAAAAGATTTTCTCTTGTATTAGTAATTTAATAACAAGTCTTGTTTGATGTTTGTTTAACAAAAGAAATCATACGTTCCCTTAGACAAAGAAAGTTGTGTTCTTTCACGCGAGGGCAGGTGTGTTACGTATCAAACCATAACGCCAAACACCTGGGGCGCTGACGTCGAAGCGAGAACTTGTGGTAGCATGAGTCATTTCAGAGTAAACGAACTGTTGCGAGCTTGTGAACGGAAGAATTCTACCAGTGTTTTCTCCTTTTTGTAAGCTTATATTTAACTTCAATTGTTAGTAAGGGTGAAATTTTATAAACTAATTTGGACCTACTTCCAGATAGCAAGCAGAACAACTTAAAACTTTGCACACACACATATATATATACTACCGATGAATCAAAAAAGTGGTTATGCAAATCAGTAACAGGTCCATAACTCAGCTCCCAGCGCACAGATATCTTTAAAACAAAACATGTTAATATCAAAGTGCATGTGCGGAATCACTTGGTCATGTTTCTGAAAACAGTGGCGTCTCTGGAATACCTCTACGGGGGATAACTTCAAAATTTTGAATACAAAAGAGGAGGGGTCGATTTTGCATCCGTTACAAGCGGTAAATTTTGAACAACTTTTTAAGGAAACACATATCGATAGCTAATAACATTTGGTTGGCTTCTAAAAGACCTAGTGAGTGGTCAAAATTATTTTTGGGTGTTGTAACTCAAGGGGAATAAAAATTCCAAACTAAAGTGAAATACTAAATGTGTTATGTGGAATCAAACGGTGAAAATTTCGAAAACCAGGGCGTCCCGGAAATACTGTTACTGGGGTGCAGCTTCAAAATTATTAACAGAAAAAATGGCTGATTTTGCTTTCTTTGAAATTTTAACAATTTTCAGATGAAATATTGTTTAATATCTCGCAACATTTGGAAATTACAAGACTTAATTAGTAAGTCAACAGTTAACTTGCCAAGTAGTTCTTGTAACTGGTGAAACCGTGGGATTCGATCCCACGTACCTACCAATTACTGCTCTGAAACCCGAGACATTACTGTCTGATCGACGAGGGCTGGGTGCGAACGCAATGGAAGCTGTCTGTAAAGATGATAAAATTACCCTAAGTACTTCTACTTCGAGTTGTTGATTCGCCTGTTCGAACGAGCTTTCTCGACGAGCAAGCTCGGCAGTGTAATAGCGCCTTATACTAACGAGCTTGCTTGTCGAGGAAGCTGATCAGTAAGCTCGACAGTATAATATAAAAATTCGTCAAGCTTCCCCAAGGGCAGGCTCTGGAGAAAACTGATCAGCAAGATCGATACTGTCGTAGTACAGAGTATACTCGATCTTCCTCGACAACAAACTCGTAGTTCAATAGTTTAATAGCAAGCTCAATAGTTTAATAGCGCCCTTAGGTGTTGAACTTCGCCAGGTCCAACCTCGAAGTAATCTGATCTAGACTTCAAGACGCGAGGTCGATGTTGAGTAAGGTTGAGGTCCGGTGAGGTCGAGTTTCCATAATAAGTTTGAGGTTGAAATTTTATTTTGAGATCGAGGTTTCAGTTCCGTGTTGAGGTTAAGTGAAGGCGGGGTTTCGCAACGAGCCGGGAGGACACCTTCAAATTGACGTTGAGTTGTTACCGCATCTTCTCCCCAACCCTATCTTGACCTAAGCCATAATTTCATCAAGGTCATAAATTAATCCTATTCAATTCAAACATTTTGACTCTAAACGTCTGCTGAAGTCAATTATTGGGACAACATATAATGAATTTTAATACAGCTGTTAAAGATGCTATTGAAAATTGAATGAGGATATTTTGTATCATCGCCTAATAATCAAAATATTATTTTTGTAATTTTTTTGGTTGAACTTCGGCCTAGCTTGTCCGAGAGATTAAGCCTCTTGGCTATTACTTCTGGAGATAGTGATGCTACGGTGTTAGTTGAAGTACTATCGTCTCATTCGTCTAGTTGACTAGTTCGACTGAGAATGCCCTGGACAACATCAATCAGGATGCCCAGGAAGGTGTATCGAACCTGTGTGTTTTCGTATTGCCTCTCCCAAGTCCGTCACGTAACCGACTGAAACATGACGAAAAATATTGCGGATGTCCTCGTCCACAAGCATTTTTGTTCTTATTTAGCCAACCTATAATAAGAATGTATGTAAAATAGATATTATTTATACAAAGTTGCACGTGTCCATTGATACACATCAAACGTTGCATACACGTGCATTAGAAGTCCAAGTCCGATATTGTGCCCAGGTTTTCAGTGTTGCTAACCTATTTTAAAAATTGTTATTTGAAAAGTTGATTCCACGTCGTTGAACATATCCACTCCAAAATTGGCGCATATATTATTGGACACATACTGTGAGTGTACTGGTTCCAAATCACCCCAGTTGTCAGTGTTGCCAACCTATTTTAAATTCTACTTAAAGAAACCTACATGCGTCCATTAAATTACACCAAATTTTGCATAATATGCATTAGATAATGAACCTCAACTCACGATGGAACTTCCTTTACCTCATGTAACTTGAACTTAAGATGGGACTAACCTCAGATCCATGAAAATGCTTTAAACTCAACTTCATAATAGAACATTAACTCCGACATCTCAACCTCACGATAAATATCAACCTAGATCTACTCAGCTCCAACCTCAGTATGGAAGTTCAACTTCGACCCCTCTCTGCTTTAATTCATGGAAACTTCAACATCGACCTCACCAAACCTCAACTTCACGATTGAACTTTTACCTCCCGTCCCAACCTCATATTGACCCTATCAACGTAGATCTCACGATAAGACATCAACTTCAAATTAACGATGGGACTTCAATCTCGACTTCACCCAATGTCCAACTTACGATAGAACTTCAAACTCAACCTCAGGCTCACGATGGAACTTCAACATTAACCTACCTCAGCCTTACAAAGCAACTTTAACATCAACTTCAGTCAATCTCAATATAGGGATGCACTTCAATCTCGACCCCACTGAACTTCAACCTCACGATGGAACTTCAATACCGACCAAACTCAAACTAAAGCTCACGATGAAACTACAACCTTGACCTCATTGAATCACAACCTCAACCACTGGAAAGAACTTCAACCTCGACCTCAACCTTAACTTCACGATGTAATTTTAGATTCAACATCACGATGGAAGATCAGCATCACGATGAAACTTCAATGTCGACCTCACGAGGTCCAACCTCAACCTCATCCCTCCTAGACTTCCAGATACGAGTTTAAGATTGTGAGGTTGAGGTTTCATCGTGAGGTTGAAGGATATGGCGTTTAAGTTACCTGTGAGGTTGAGGTTCATTGTAAGTTTGAGATTGAGTCAGATCAAGATTGGGGTTTATTGAGGTCTAGGTTCAAATTACGTCGTAAGGCCGAGCTTGAAACTTTATCGTGAGGTTGTAATGAAATTGGGGATCGTTTCTCGTGAGACTGAGTGAGACCGAGGTTCAGGTTTCGTCGAGAGGCTGAGGTTGAGTGAGGTCGAGGTTGAAGTTTCATCGTAAGGTTGAGATTTAAGTCAGATCGAGATTAAATTTGAATTTTATTTATGGCCTTCAGGCATCTAAGGATCAGGCCGGAATAGAGGAGGGGAAACGATGAGGGAAGGTGCCATCCCTTCATTTGCCTAGTGTGACAGAAAAAACTGGAAAAACCTCAGTCAGGATGGCCGGTCGTTGAGATCGAACCCACCACGACCACCCGAATGCTACACCAATACTCTACTACTGAACTACGGCTGCTCGGTAAATTGAGGTTGAGGTTACGTGATTCCGAGGTTGGATGAGAGCGAGGACAAAATTAAATGCTCAAGATGGTGAGGATCTCAGGATGAGGCTATGGAAAATTAAGTGAGGTTGAACACCAGTAAAATACGTGCCAATGAAAGTACGTCAGAACTAAAGCTCAACTTATTAAAATATTCGATGATTTCTAGCATTTCGAACATTCATATATTTGAATACTTTTTCTTAGGACTCGTTCGGAGTCCACTTTACCAAGAACTGTAGGTTCTGTCCTTACAAGCTTTCCAGCTCGTTTAGAATGTTAATAGCAAGCAAACAATTAAGCCGGGGGAAAGCATGGTGAGGTACTTTACATAGTTTTATTTCGAGGTAATACATTACATAAACTTTATACAAAGCAGGACTCGCACCTTGCAGTGCAAATCTTCGCACGCCAATCCTCCTTCAAAAAACTGTATAACGTTTGTCCAACGCCACTTGTTCAATACTTAGATTTCAGTACCCTGGACACTCGTTTCCCACTCGCTTCCCCTCCCCTCCCCCTCCCGTTGTCTTTATTAACAAACGATTTTACTAGCACTTGGCATACTCCAACGAGCAGAACGCTCAAATACACAGAGAAAATAAACAAAAATAAAGTACTCGTGTTGTTGCTGCGTTTGCCAATTGTTTCTTCCAGCCCCATTTGACTATAGAATTCTTTCATGTTTGTAGAGAGCCAGGTTTACTGCACGTGTATCCAAATATACGTTTGCAAACGATACAGTGGACAAACCCTTGTTCTTTTAAACATTTCTTATCTACTATAACTTTGAATGGACTCCAGCTGGACTTTCCCACTTTTTCCTCCAATGTCGACTACCTTAAATATAGCATTATTTATATTTCATCCATACTGTTCCTGTTTCAAATTAAATTAGTTTACGTATGTTTTAAAATAAACATTTATAGCCTTTAAGCATTTTAGGCTCAGACCATGATAGGGTGTGAGAGAGGCTGTTGGCAGGAATTAGTTTTGCAGGCACCATATCGGCATTTACATGGTTTAACCAAAGAAACCCCTAGAGAAACCTCAGTCACGGTAGGCGGCCACTGGGATCGTTCCTAGGATTTTCTGATTGTTGAGCCAACGATCTACCAACTGAGCAATTGCCGCTTTATGTTTCACGTCTTTATGTCTTCTGTATGCTACTTTCACGTGTATCTGTCCGCCAATTTCCAACATTGAGAAATTGCCTCGGTAAAGATATTTTACATTTACAAACAATATTTTACATTTACAAACAATCATTATAGATTAATTCTGATTCGTAGTTTTCCATCCATTTTCGCGAATAGAATTGCTACTTTCTGTTCTCTTTAAATACATTATTTCTAATTTTTGAATTACTGTCAATTAACTTATTTTTATACTTTACATTGTATTAAAAGTTCAGGCAGCTAGAATCTAAGCTCCCCACATTGCTGATGATAACCCTCGGCGAGCACTATTTCCGGGTACGGAGTGGGAAGATAGCGGTAAAGGTCTTACTTAAGGTATCACTCGACATTTGTATCCTGAAACTGAGGACAACGCTAGAAAACCCAAGTGAGCACGGTATTAACAAATTGCTGATATATTCGCCCGCTGATGCATGGTCAGTTAAATATGTTGGTATCACTCACAACTGGTACCGTTCTTAACACTGAACTGTTTGGGAACACTGAACTGTATATCTATGATTTGTCCTAGAACCTTAAATGTTAAGTTTGGTGTAGATACGGCCAACAATATTGGACCAATTTTAAGTATTAAATTTTCGAAATTGGTTGGGAACATTGACAAGTTTGACGCCTAGAAAACCTGTATGATCTGTCCCAGTAACTATAAGCCAAGTTTGGTGCATGATATGTGCAATGCATAGAAGCAATTTGTAGTTATATTTTTAGAAGTTGGTTGACAACACTGACTACTTCGGCGCCTGTGATGTCTTCAGTACGTATGTGAACTTTCTCGGTACCTACATGCCAAGTTGCGAATAAGGCCAAAAATGTCGGAGCAGTTTTAAATCATTAATTTTAGCAATTCGTTTACAACACTGAGACCTACTTCGCTAGTAGTACCTCCACGACACTCGAACATATACCTAATGCACATGTATACAGAATGTAATGTTTATCAATGGCCGTGTGTCGATTTGTATAAGTAAAGACATTTGTATAAATTTATAAAATATATATTTTATTAAATAGGTAAACTACTTTATGAAACAGGTGGAAACACTGATACCTGAGGACGGAAACTATCACAAAAATTTTGTATAGTGTTGAATAACGTTTATATCAAGCTTGCTTCTGATACGCCCAAATTGAAGCAATTTAAAGAAATTAAAGAGTTGCAACAATGATAACTGAAGCGCAATACCAGATCCGGAATACTTCTACGACCTGTCCTAGTACCTAAGGAACACGTGCGTAAATTTGGTGGAAATCAAAGGGCGCATGTAGATTTTGATTACTAACATAATACAGACAGACAAACTTATTATTTATTTAATAGTAGTTATTATTTATTTAATAGTAGTTATAAATAAACTTAGTTTATTTATATAGGTTAGGTCATCACTGCGGGCCGACCTCACGTCGCTGCGGGCCGGGCCGGGCTCCAAAGTTACATGTGGACTGCGGGCTAAACGTAACTTAACGTGGTAGGGGGTCTGGCTTGTACTGCGGGCCGGAGCGAACTGAACAAATTAGTGGTCTAAGCCTGGGAGTGACTGCCGGCCGGCCGGAACTGAACGGGATAGGGTTCTGCATGACCGGTCCGGGCTGGTCTGTCCTGGGATGGACTAGGGGCCGGACAGAACTAAACGGAGTAGGGGTCTGCTCGGGCCGGGCTGGGTTTGCAGATCTCTAATTCGTGCAAAATGTATGTCTTCGCAAAATGATTAATGCATTTGAGCTCAAAACGTATAGTGAAATAAAGTCGTATTCGCACATTTATAAACGAAAAAATTAGCCAACTTAGATTATTCATCAAGAATTATATATCTAAACTGCAAACCAACCAAAGTTAGACAAACAAAACAAAATGAAAAAAAAACTTCTACTTTTAGTTTAAAATGAGGCTACACGAAAAACAACATCATTTTATTGAAAATTGAGTAAAGTTGGAATCGTTTTAGCACCCACATAAAAAGTTATCTTTTGATACAAGTTTACTTGAAATATGATAATGAACTGTAAATTTAGAAAAAAATAATACCTACGTGCATTTGTTTACGGTAATCAAGATGACTTGCCACAGTTAAACACTTCAGACGCATACTTTGAATATAAGGTTTAGTAATTGATTACAAATTACTTTCATATTTAAGTTAAATGAATAAAATTATTATATTCCAGAAATGCCGTATACTAGAAATTATTAAAGATCTGATTTCAGATTTTAAATTCTCAAGACAACCTCTTAAAAAACTTTATCATATCAAAATTACTTGAAAATGGTATCCAAACTAGAAAAAATCGAAGCTATTGGACTTCAGAGCGATTATCTCAATGAAAGTTTCACTTGTTGTCCATATAGGTTGTTTGCAAGTTGCACAGGTTTTCATCTGTCCAAATAGCATATGGACAGGTGAAAACATACAAACTCGTAATTTTCACAACTTATTAGAATAATAATTTACGACAGCGCTCATAATAATTTTCGACATAGCCACTAAAAGTTACGTACTCTTTATCATATATGCCTGTGATGGGATGTGAAACAGGTTCACTTGCTTTTTGTTTTCTCACGGCTGCAAAGTGTAGGTGCAGCAATTGGTTGCGATTGCCACCCCTCGTACGCCATCTATGCATATTGATTTAAAATTGAACAGGTAATGTGTGATCGTTAGCTCCAAACAAACACTTTTTTTTTCCGGTAGAGAGAAATTCCACGCATCAAAACACAAACATAAAATTACCTTTTCATTATTCATCGATTGAATTGTTGTTAACGTTCTAAACGAGGTGCTGAGCTTCTAAAGACAGGGCCTAAAGTTTTTGTTAAGATGGGTTCCGAACCACACCGTTCAATTGAACCCGACGGGGAAAGAAACCGTGACCACGCGCGCAGAAAGCGAACGCACTGATCTCTCGGCCACTCCGAGGTCTCTTTCTGTTATTATTATTACTTCATGCTGGAATCAAGTAATGTTCCCGCAATAATAATACTAGAGTATATAACCAACTTTGCATCAAGAGCATTGAGAACATTGTTCACTAGTCTTGACAAATATTTATTTGTAAAACTACGGTCAATTAATCAAACATGAAAATCAATTTATTGACTTTATGCATTACCCTCATTATCAGAGGAAATTTTTTACACATCGCTTCCCTGCTTGTAACCTACAGATACATTATATTTGACATTCCCACTTTATTGCCTTTCTATACGATTACGAAATATCAAACTTCGTTCCAGTTATTTTGTTCTCCTGCTTGTCCACGCTTGCACCGAGAGGTCATACCCCAGTTAGTAGAGCGCTTGCTTAGCAATCAGCAGGTGAGAACCGTCCCAGTTTTGAACATCCTTTCCCCCACACTATCCCAGCCAGAACCTGATATGCTTAAAGGCCAAAAATACTTATTTTTTAATTGTTCACGCCTGTAAGTTTTGTGACGATACATGAATTTGTCAATGAATCAAAATGAGTCGCTTCCAGAAATACAAAAGCACGGATCTATAAAAACATCTTTTAAAAATTAGAGTTTTCCTGATTCGCTTTCACGAACTCCACTTTCCTCCGCTCCATACTTGATTCTCTCTCTCAGAGCACTTTCTGTTACAAATGGTATTTAAATTGATGTATTACAGTTTTCAATATGGTTATTCGATATAAATAATCTTCAGTAAACTTGTCTAATCGTTTTTGTCTGCTACAAGAAACCTATTGGGTATTTAAACCTGTCTTATCTCAAATTTCTCTAAGTGATGCTAACGCCTGTAATTTATATTATTCCGCAATACACGTTGTTAATTTTTTTCCTGCATAATGGTTTTGGAAGAAATATTACATATCCTGGAATAATATGCATTCAAAGTTATCCACTAATCAAGGTGGGTTGCATATCCAAAAGGCGAACAGTAACAGAACTCCTATAGCTTAAATAAGAATTCTAAGGGGTCAAAAATATATCAGCTCATTTCAGCTATATGAATTGTGGTACTGTTCGCCTAATGAATATGCAACCCAACTTGATTAATGGATAACCTTGAATGCATACTATTCCAGAATGTGCAATTCTTCTTCCAAAAGCATTTTGCAGGAAAAAGAACGAGATCGTGTATTGCGGAATCATATAAATTACAGGCGTTAGCATCACTTAGAGAAATTTAAGATAAAACAGGTTTGATTAGAAGAAATGTTTCTTGTATCATAGAGAAACTAGTAGAAATGTATATTTAAGAAGTTTTGTACTCAATTACCACATTTAAAAACATAATTAGTTAATGTTATAACACTTTTGTGTGACAAGAAAATACTCTGAAAGATAATGAGGTATGGAACAGAACACAAAAAAGTGAGATAAACATATGTGCACAAAAAGTGAAATAAATGATATCAAAATTACACAAAAATTAGATTCAAATGTATATTATTCAAATATATACCCCGTCTATTTTACACATTTTGCCAGAAAGGTTACACACTGTAATTAGTTTAAGAGAATGCACAAACTAGGAGAAGGATTCAAACCCGGGCCGCCTGATTAGAAATCTGCCACCTGAACCACTTAACTACGTATCTCATGCAGAACAGTGTTCACCATAACGTATTAGTAGTTATGGAAAGTAGCGATTGAAAAGGATGCAATGGCATGTCTTTTTGTTACCTATGTTTATTTGAGGAGAAGTTCTGTGATTTTCAGTACAAGAATCAGCTTCTTTACGTAAAACTGCAGTTTAATTACTTCTGTCATAGAGCACTGGAAACTCTTCAAGATACTACATTTTGCCTTCTCATAGCCATGAGTGAGAAATACCAAATATGGGCGTAATGTGGAAGTTCTGATGCCAATCCTGGGCGCAAAAAAATACATGTTTACATCGCAATAATACTCCATCATGTGTTTAGTTCGCAATGCGGTTCAATGAGATTATTTACATTGATTTTCTGCTGCGTAGAGAGTCCAATCTACTGAAAACTCAAGTGATGAAAGGCCACGGTGGCTCTGTTGGTAGAGCGCTCCCCTCTGGTGCTAGGGGTCGTCGGACCAATATTTGCCTATGCCATGTGGACTTTGTTTTGGACAAACACCGTGTGCGTGGGTCTTCGTGCGGTTCTCTCGTTTCCTCTCACTTTCCTCAATTCACCAATTCATCTCATCATTATCCATACGGCATAAAGGTCTTAATTCATCCCATCATTATCCATACGGCCTAAAGGCCTTCAAATAAATTGAAATCAAAATTTAAGGGATGAAATTCGTTTGAAGGTATGTTTCTCCTTGCACTAAAGTCATCCCTTGATTTTGGATTAGATCCTAAATTTCACGCAACAGAGTGTGTTTTGGAATAACATTGATTTTGTTTAAAAAAAACAGTTTATCTGAGCCCATGTGAGCTTGATAGGCCTTTTGGAGATTTCCTTCGTTTATCAAAATAAAATGTGATTAAACGTAAACGTAAAGTTCTGCACAGACCTCAGTACCCCAGTCGATAACAGTTTGTCACAACTATGCAATCCAGAGGCTTGGAGTTAGTGTGTTACAATATTTGTTAGAGTGTTAGAAAGTTTAAATTTATACCGTAGTTCCTCGTTATACAAGTACTTTGAGCGCGTATTTTCCATGTTTAAAGGTTATATTTATTAGTTCAAATTTGTCGAGCAGTGAAGATCTGCAAATGTGCAAGCTTGTGAGTTTTGTGCTACATTTATTGTAATGTGAAATGAGAATGAGAAAATTGATTGCCATTACTAAGGTGCTTTAGAAGAACAGTGTTCCTAAATTGATTAAAAGCATTATACTGAAAAGTGCTGAAACATACAAAAGCGAATTTGGTGTATATTATAAAGATGAGCAAGAAAGTTGTGTCGCTTTTTCACCTATCACCTTCGAACATCGATGTCACCTAAGACGTACCTGGAAGATGAAAAATAGACCCCATCAGTATCGACGACCTTCTGCCAACGTTCTGGAAAGCCATGGATTCCATCGCGATAGAACTTGGTGAGCCGTGAAGCGAAGAAGAGCATTTTGCACCTATATTAGCAATTTGAACTGGCGTTCTCTAAGGTGATTGTCCAAGGAATGGAACAGGTAAAAATCGGACGGTGCAATGTCCGGAGAGTATGGCTGATGCAATAGTGGTTCCCATCCAAGGCGTAGAATGATCTCCCGGGTCATCCTAGCCACGTGGGACTTAGCGTTGTTCTGTAACAGGAGGACCCCTTTGCGATTCAGAAGTGCTGGATCCAGAGTTTTTAGTTTTTCTTGAACACGGCTCAACTGCTGACAGTACAGTTGCATTTATGCTCTGACCAGCTGGTAACAGTTAACGATGTACGATGCCGCGAGCAGTCCACCAAACACACAGCAGGACCTTCTTCTGGTGCAGTGCTGGTTTCAGCTGTCTTGGAACAGGTTCATGGGATGATAACCAATGATGACGGCGCAGTGGAGCTTCGTACAGGACACACGTCTCATCACATGTCAACACCCTGTTCAGAAATGGCTCCTTCCTCAGACGAGACAGCAAAGAGGCACAGTCTGCTCGCGTTGCCTTCTGGCCCGGAGTCAAATCATGTGGGACCCACGACCCAACTTGTAGTGCTTCCCAGGTTGATGGAGGTGCTACCGAATGGTTTCTCCACTCACACTGAATTTTAGTTCCAGTTCCTCATATGTCTGGCCAATGTTCGCCTCAATTGTTGTCAGAAGATCTTCATTTGGTACCTGTGTTGGTCCTCCTGCACGTGGTGCTTCTTCGAGCGTTTCGTCACCGTACTTAAACTTGGTAAACCACCGCTGCACTGCCCGCGTTGTCACGACACCCTCACCAAAGGAATGGCATATCTTCCGCCCCGCTGCAGCTGCGTTTGACCCCAGTTTGAACTCCTACAGCACACACGCCGTTATGAGGTCCAATGTGGAGGTCCCATGTTCACTCTGTCCTTCCGCACGTTCACAGTATAACTGAACTGCCACAACCAGGTAGTATGTTGGCTATACTCGCACCAACAACTGACCTTCGCCTGATCTCCATTCGCATTCAACTCACGGTGGGAGGGTTATAGGAACACAGACTTCCACAAAAAGCGACAAATCTTTCTTGGTTCCCTTAGAGAGTTTGTGTCTAGAAATTTAGTTGAAGTAGTATTGCAAGGACACAATAGGGCGCGTTAAAGTAGAGTATGCTCCCTAATCTAGTATATCAGAAAGTAGTTGTCTTTTTCAATATTTATTTTGATAAGAAGTACAGAATTCTTAGAGTCTCGCTTAGTTTTTGAGACGTATTATTTTGGTATTTTTCAGAAAGTCAAATGATTTGTAACCTTTTCACAATAATGACTAAGTTTAATCAATAAATTTGCTTCAAATTACACCGAGGTCTATTTTTGGTTAAAAATAAAAGTTTATAATACACTATAATAGTTAATGAATAGGTGTGGGTAATTTCCTTTAAATTATGATGCCTTCCATTCAAGTAAATTTGCAGGTTTCTTCACCGAAAAATGGAACCAGTATTGAAAGTTTTATGACTTTAACAAGTCAAAAAGTGTCTTTTGAATAATCAAATTTCTGTTTTGCTGTTAAGTATGTTGTCTAAAAAGAGAGAAATATAAAATAAATTCACGTTAAGCATTCTTTATTTGTTACATAATTTAATTTTTGTCAAAAGAAATGTTAAAATGAATTTTTATGAGAAGGTATTTAGATCTTTTAATTTGTCATTTTGATAAGAGATAAGAAAGGTAACTAACTTTAGAATTAAGAAAAATAAATGTTTGACAATTTTGTTCCGTGTGACAAATGTGGGAGTTCATGTCCGTGTCGGAGTGACATGAATTCGAACTTTAACGATATTTACTTGAGTTTAATACAAAGTTTTCTATTCCAATAGCATTCTTCGGAATTTCTAAAATAGGCAAGTATGAGTAAGAAAAAGCTTTTGTTTAACGTAGAATACTACTTTCCACTGAAATACTTAGTAACAGGTTGTTCTCTCTTTACTAACACTCATTTCTTATTAGAAATAATTTGAAAATAAATGAATATGTTATTGTACCGGTAAAAAGGGACCCGAATCACAAACAAAAGAAAAACATTTATGGAGTTTGGAGAAAAAGACAAAAACGATCTTCTCTAACAGACTAAGAATAGTTTTTGGGCTATCATGCTATTGTTCTGGATCAGGACCATTTGTGATGCAAATCATACATTTACCCTAGAGAGCCTGGAACAAGAGATAACTCAAACCCACCAAAAAGTGACTCAGGTCATTTTTACAATAACATATCAAAATATAAATTTAAAGAAAATAGGCAGCAAGCACTGATAAATGAGTTGCTTAGAGACGCAGACGACCTCAGTATTTTTGTATTGTGTCCAATAATGTTTATGCCAAGTTCGGCGCAGCTAGGTATAACTGAATGCAAACAATTTTAACAATTAGTTTTTAAAAATGGGCTGGCAACATTGAACTAGTGCACCAATCGGGACGGTCCCAGTAGCTTTGAGCAAGTCTATTCAAGCCATTTCCAACGAAACTTACGCATCTCTCTACACTTTGTAGTTCTTAAGATTTAATCTCAAGATACGGACAGACGCCAAAACCAGGATTAGAATGCTGCTTTTCTTATAGCTTCGCTATGAAGGAACCAAAAACTCATTATTGTGTATTAAAGATCTCTAAAGAGAGGTTCAAAATAAGGTCTATGAAAAATGTAAACATTAAAATTGTTTCAAGGCGACTAGTAAATATTGTAAAAAAATTCTCTTGTTTTAGCAATTTAAAAACAAGTCTTGTTTGATGTTCCTTTAACAAAAGAAATCATACTAAACACATACAGTTGTGTTCTTTTAGGTGAGAGCAGGTGTGTTACGAAGCGAAGCCTGATAGACATGCCAGGCTTTGACCTTGAGACAAGAACCTGTGGTAGCATGAGTCATCAAGAAGTAAAGCTGTTGTGAGCTTATGAACAGAAGAAAACTACTAACTAGTGTTTAATTTCATTTAACTTTGTTAGTTAGGGAGAAATTGTGTAAGCTAATTTTGACCCACTTCCACATAGCAGATCAACTTGAAACTTTGCACACATATGAACTACCGATGAATCTACAAGGTGGTTCTGGAAATCAGTAATAGTGTCACAACTCAGCTCCTAGTGCACAGAACTCTTTAAAACAAAAAATGTTTAAATCAAAGTGAATCTGCAGAACCACACGGTGATGTTTCTGAAAACAGTAGCGTCTCGAGAATACCGGTAACTTACATAGGGAATAACTTTAAAATTTTGAATATAAAGTGGGGGGAGTCGATGTTGCTCCCGTTGAAACAAGCGCTAAATTGTGAACAACCTTTAGAGGAAATACTTTTCGATAGCTCATACCGTTTGGCAGCTAGAAGACCTAGTTAGTGGTCAAAATTAATATGGTGTAGAGGGTTTTCGGGACTTTCAGGTGTTGTAACTCAATGGGAATAAAGGTTCCAAACTAAAGTGAAATACTAAATGGGTTATGTGGAATCAAACGGTGAAATTTTCGAAAACCGGAGGGTCCTGGGAATACGGTTACTGGGGGGCAACTTCAAAATGTTTAACAGAAAGAATGGCTAATTTCGCTTTCTTTGAAATTTTAAACACTTTCAGATGAAATATTGTTTAATATCTCGTAATGTTTGGCAATTATATGAGTTAATTTTTAAGTCAACAGTTAACTTACCAAGTAGTTCTCGTAACTGGTGAAACCGTGGAAAATCTGGCAGGATAGTCACCCGTGGGGTTCGAACTCACGTGCCTACCCATTGGTGCTCCGAAGACTGCGACATTACTGTCTGAAAAATAAGGGATGGGTACGATCTGAATGAAAGCTGTCTGTAAAGATGATGAAATTACCTGTAAGTACTTCTAATTTCATTGATTATGTGAATACTATTTCTTCTCTCTAGAGAGGTTCAAATATTATGTAAGCACATCTTTAGTCCTTTAATATAACTTGTCTCAACTTTTAAGCAAAAATAAGCAGATATCCGGTACATTTACAACGTTAACGTTTCGGTACTAACGTTTAACCAATGTATTTTCAACATTTGTGTGCTACTGGGGGGTCTTTTCAGCATTGACATTAGCCCTGTACATCGCACAGATTACTTTCAGCTGCTGCTTCACTTGATCCTCGAGCAGAGTATGCTGGGAATTGTCAACTTTGTTTACTTGACACACCTCGAACTAAACAATAACGATGGAATAATGGACAATGAACTCTTGGCTTCTCAATTTTTATCGTGATTTCCTAGTCCAAAAAAACTGTTTGAATTAACACTAATTAAACCGGTCTTGTTAAGCAAATCTTACGTAAGTATTACTCTGATTCCACTCCCCAATGTCAGCAAAAATAGTCAAAACTTGAATCCTCTTCTCATCCCTGGAATAAATACGTTGCTAATATTTGAACGATCTCCTTTTCTTAATTTTGAATTTAAAATTTTATTTGTGACGTTTAGATATATATGACTCAGAGCTGGATAGGAGCGGAAAGCATGCAGGAACGAATCGGTTAGGTTCAAGATATAATCCCACCATTTTTCTCATGTGTCTGAGAGGAAAAACCTTTGAAAACTTAAGTCAAGATGGTCGCCTGCCGTTATGGAACCCAGAGCCTTCAGATGGTCTCCCAACTGAGCTATAGTACCTTTTTCTATACCTCAAAATGAATTAGTATTTTCTAGCAATAAGGAGTTTCCAACACAGCGAAGTTTCTTCAATGATGTCCGTGTCCTAACTTACATCTGCAGAAATTTATCAGAACAATTATTTGTTGTTTGCGCGCTTGCTCTTTCTGCTGTACAGTTGTCGTTTTCAAAAACTTTCTTCCTATACTCGCATCAGACGTGGTTATAGTTCTTTTCTGTTCCGAATTCAGGTCGTCGAACCGCGAACTAACTTATCAACAAACACGGATACAGACAACAGACACGTCAGTCGAACGGTGAATGAAGTGGCGCTAACTGAAGAAGTTTCGTGTGAATACCAGGCCTAAAGCGCTTTGCTTTTCTCCCGGTTAATCCTCCAGCTACGAACGGATAAAAACAACAACTATAATAATAATAATAATAATAATAATAATAATAATAATAATAATAATAATAATAATAATTTGAGAGGGAATGCGAATATTATGGTAACTGTTTTGGTCAAAGTGTTGAGAAACTAATTTTGAAAAGAGCATTGAATAATATGTTTTTACGAGCTGTGAATGCTCCATTTTCGCGATAGATTGCTTCCGAGATTAAAGAAAACGA